>APFE030960447.1:30654-50054 GCA_000404065.3 Pinus taeda
ATAATGGTTATATTAATTATTTAAAAACCGGTTGGGATGAAACCAAAACAACCATCATTACAATATTCAGAAGTACTTTTAGTTGCCGCTATCCTTTTCCTTACAAGGGTGTAGATATACTGTAAATTACGGGATTGGGATCCATGTAGGTTCTTCATCATTCTTGCTAAATGCTCCTTGAGGCAGGACGCATGCCAGGTTTGGTTTTGTGCCTGCTTCCTTATTTGAACCACATAGGATATGGAAAAGAAGATAGGAGGAGAAATCTCCAAGCACGTATCGCAACCTTTGAAGTGTCTTGTTAAGTGCCGAATTGCTGAAGTGGTCCTCCGAATTTAATATCTTTATTAGAATTTCTGAATCCCTGAAGACTTGTAATTCCTTACTGCCTTTTTCACATGCTATCTGGCAGGTTTTTAGCAGCCCAAGGATTTTTCCCTGGTTGTTGGTTCTGTGTCCAAGACCCAAGCTGAAGCTATCTTCTTGGATGCCATCCGTGGAGTAGATCACTCGGCCTGCTCTTGCTATCCTTGGATTTCCTTTGGAGGCACCATAAAAAAAGATTGTTGTTTTACCCTGTTTCCTCCACCAAGCTTGAAAATATGTGTTCGTATCTCGTAATATTCATACACGAGTTTTACTGGGGCAAGTAGTGTCCTTTATCCTGTCTTAGAATATATAAGTTCCCAACCATTTCTTTTCTTCAGGGAGGAGTGAGTTATCATTTTTAAAGGGGTGATTTGCCACAGTCTTGAGGAGTAGTGCTTTTACTTTTGCTGCCACCTTCAAAGGGGAATGTAGAATTCTATTGAAGATCTGATCATTTCTAGCGAGCCATATTTTCCGATAGACGTATTTAGGTAATGCTTTCTAGATTCTGTTCCATGCTGTCTTTCTTTGGGTCACATGGGGGTATCGCATTCTCCAGGTGCTGAAGAGGGTTACTACTGTGACATGCGGTGGGGCAGAGACATTGAGGCCTTGAAGGATGCAGTCCCAAACTTCTTGAAAAAATGAGGAATCCACGAACAAGTGCTCCATGGTTTCCTGGGCTTTATAGCAAAGAGAACACCAATGTGGCCCGTCAATACCTCTTTTACTCATATTGTTGTGAATTAGAACTTTCTTATGCATTAAAACCCAGGTGAAGTATTTTATTTTGGGGAGACTAAGAGGGTCTTAGACCTGTTTCTACAATGCTGCTATGTGGATCGCAGCTCGGTGAGCTTGCAGGGAGGCGAATCCATGCGTTGCCTTCTGGATTCTAGTCTTTCCCCATCCCAATTTGTTTGTCAAATGCAAGTGGACCAGTGCTAGGCCCGTTAAAGCTTCTTCTAGGAGTGTCTTTAGAATGTGCAACTGCTCTGGAGCTCGTGGAATATTTCAATCTCTCCAGTTTCTGGAGTCGTCCCATGTTGAAATGTCTGTGAGGGTGAGAATTCCTTGTTGCATGAGCCAATTCTTGACTTCTTTGATTACTTCAGAGTTACTAAGAGGCGACTGACCCATTATACTATCTTGCCACAACATCGTGTTTTCTCTGTTTTAAGGGATACGATACAAGTGCTTTTGGAAGAAATCGATCCCACGACGACAGAGATGCCATATCATCGTCCCTTTGATGTTGTTATCGATCTGAAGGTTTCTTAGCATGGAGCCATTTAAATATTTTTTCTTTAGAACCTAACTCATAGGGTTTTTTCTGTTTGAGGAGAGGGTCCAGAGGAATTTTCCTCCCAGAGCCAGATTAGCAAGGCCTGGGTCTCTTATCTACAGGCCTCCTTCAGAGATAGGGCGCCTGAATGTGTCCCAGTTCACTAAGTGAAATTTTCTTTGATTTCCTCTTCCTCTTCTCCATGGAAAATCCCTGATTAGTTTGGAGATCTGGTCTGTGATCTTCTTTGGAGCCAAAAGAAAGGAAGCCTAACAAATTGGCAGGAAGGATAAAACATATTTAATAATGATGAGTTTTCCGGCGTTGGTGAGCCATTTCCCTCCCCAAGCTGTAATCTTGGAGTTAATTTTGCTTATTACATCTGTCCATAGTGAAGACTTGTTAGAACCTAGAGTTATTGGTAACCTTAAGGTATTTGATTTTATCCTAAGAAGAGAAACCCAAGAAGCCTTAGAAGAGGGCTATTTTGTGGATTGAATGTTGATCCACATTCCACCCGTATATTGCAATTTTCCTTTTATTTATAAGAGCTCATGATATGCTGGATAATTTTTGGAGAATTCCACTGTAGACTTTGGCTATCTTGATGGACACTCCACCCAGAAGAAGAGATCCATTTGCAAATAAGGCATGGTTGAGAGGCTCTAGTCCCTTCATTAACTTGATGCCTCGAGCTATCCCTGCTTTCTTTTCAACTATTAGTTTTCTACTTAACGAGTCTGACATCAAGATGTACAAGAAAGCTGAAAGAGGGTAACCTTGTGTTAGGCCCCTAACTACTAGTGTAACCCCTTATTGTTATTAGTACACCCACCTTATTATATTGATGTACCCATGTAGTGCCCATATTGTTACTATTGTGCCCCATAGAAGCCCACTATTGTTATTATTATGACCTTACATTATTATTGTTATGTCAGCTCTGATTATATTATGACCCCTTAGACTCCTATATATAGAAAGGAGGTATTTTCATTTGTATCATCCAAGAATTGTTCATTTATGTAATGTAAAGGAGGTTGCCCCCTCGAAGAGGCTGAATTCTAAGGCATTGATCCATATTTTCTATCTTTTCTTGAGCTGGTTTCATAACATTTGGTATTAGAGCTTTAGTTTCTAGGGTTTTGCTACTCCAAATAGGTCATCATGGAATTTTCACTATAACTTTCTTTCTGCGATGTTTCAGATGCTAAACAAAAACCCATTTGAGACGAAATCGCACTGAAGCTTGGGTTCGAATTTCAGAGCTTTTCGCATTATATTTGCAGAGATATGATCTAAGGAAGTTGGTCTTTTTTCAGACTCCTGAATTACATTCCAAACAGGTGACCTCAAGAAAATCGTCATAACTTTCTCTCTGAGCATCAGATTGAAATTCGTAAGAAAGTACAGAAACAGGACGGAATATAGTTTCTTGTATATATTTTTCAGAGACAAAGGTCAAAACAATGACTCATGGCACGTCGTACAAGTTCACTCTACTGAACTAGTCTATAATCAGGTCACTATGGGAGATTTTGCATAACTCTTCCTTGGAGAATCCAATTTGGATCAAACTAGTGGCATTGGAAAGAGGACATAGGGGGCTACTGCAGGTCGTAATTTCAAAACTTAAAGATCTGAAAGTAAAAAAGTTACAGTCGTTTCAAGATCGAGCTCCTAAAATCAAGAAAAAATAAGATGAGGAAGTTTAATGGCAAGGATCTGGTAAATTGGATACCTCAGATGGAGCAATATTTTGATCTACATGGTGTACCACTATTACAAAAGGTATGTATTGCATCTTCATATTTAGAATTGAATCAATTTTTATGGTATAAAGGGCTTTGTTCTCGTAAACAACTTATTGCGTGGTCAATTTTCAGGGAGGAAATGATAGCACATTATGAGGATACAAAGAGAAATACCTTCTTTAGAGCAACATCACAAGAATTGGAAATAATAAAAGGGCTTTGTTACATAGTGGAAAGTAAAATTATGGCAACAAGGAAGTCTAGCCCTCACAACTATAAAAATTGAAGTGTTGTTTCTTCGAGCCTTCCACAACTTACAAGGGTTACACCACAAAAATTGGAAGAAAAAAGAGAAAAATGGCTTTGTTACAATTGTGATAGCAAATGCACTAAAGGTCATAAGTGTGCTGAAAAGAAATTATTTTACATAGAATATGAAGAGGAGGAAAAAAATGATCAAGAAACATCAAAAGAAGAGGATATATGCCAAGAACCAACAGCAGAGAAAGAAGAAATGAATCAGACCATATCTTGTAAAGTACTCGCAAGAATTACCACTCCTCAAACTCTCAAGATAGAAGGACATATCAAGAAGAAAAAGGTGCAAGAAGTGAAAGATCACATCATGAAAGAAGAAATGAATCCAACCATATCTTCTAATTCATTAGTTGGAATTACCACTCCTCAAACTATCAATATAGAAGGGCATATCAAGAAGAAAAATGTTCAAGAAGTGAAAGATCACATCGAGCATAAAGAAATGAATCCAACCATATCTTGTAAAGGATTGTAATAAATTACCACTCTTGAAACTCTAAATATAGAAGGACATATCAAGAAGAAGAAAAAGGCAATACTACATGCACTTAAGAAATGGCAACCTTATCGAATGGGAAGACACTTCAAGGTAAAAATGGATCATGATAGTCTTAAATACTTTTTAGAACAACTATTATATTTAAAAGAATAGAAAAAATGGGTCACAAATATGTTGGGTTATGACTTTGACATCATCTGTAGAAAAGGGGAGCAAAATTTTTTGCGGATGCACTCTCAAGAAAGGATGAGGATGTCAAAGCATTATTTTGTGCTATTTCTATTATCCAACCAGATTGGATAAACAAAGTAAGGGATGATTGGAAGAAGGAAGAAGACGCGTGGCCACTCATTCAAAATTTGCAAAAGATCCCAATTCAAACAATATTGACAGAACTTGAAAAGGAAGGAAAAATCATATTAGAACCTGGAGCAGTCACAGAAACAAGAAACCGGCAGCTACGAAATTGATCAATTTCAGAGTATCTCATAAAGTAGAAGAACTTACTTGCTAAAGATTCCACATGGGTGGACAAGAATTTTATACAGAAGCATCAAGAACTACTCAAGCATCGAGGACAACACTTTTTGAAGGAAAGGGGCATGTTAGGCCCCTATACTACTAGTGTAACCCCTTATTGTTATTAGTACACCCACCTTATTATATTGATGTACCCATGTAGTGCCCATATTGTTACTATTGTGCCCCATAGAGGCTCACTATGTTATTATTACCCTTACATTATTATGTTATGTTTTCTGATTATATATGACCCTTAGACTCCTATATATAGAAGAGGTATTTCATTGTATCATCCAAGAATTGTTCATTTATGTAATGTAAAGGAGGTTTCCCCCTCGAAGAGGCTAAATTCTAAGGTGTTGATCTATCTTTTCTATCTTTTCTTGAGCTGGTTTCATAACACCTTGCCTTATTCCCCTCGAGGCTTGAAAATAGTTTGTTGGCCTGGCATTAACTAACAGAGCTATCCATGGCTTTTCAGTACAAGCTTTAATCAAATTGACAAAGTTAGAGCTGAAACCAAAGGAAAGGAGGACTTCGTATAGGAAAGAAAGATTTACCTGGTCGAATGCATTTGCCATGTCTAGCTTTATGACCATACCTTTCTCCTCACGAAGATAACTAGAGTGTATGAATTATTGCACCTGTATTACATTGTCTAGGATATGTCTCCCTTTGACAAAGCCACCTTGGGTGGGAGAAATGAGTTTCCAAAGCAATGGCTTGATCCTGTTTGCCAGTAGTTTTGTTAGGATTTTGCATGATGCATTGTAGAGCGAGATTGGCCTAAACCTATCAAAAGTGCCCAGATTCATTTCTTTTGGTATTAATGCAAGAAAGGTAGAATTAGTACTACCTCCCACTTTAGCTTTTTGGTCAAAATATTTAATCATCCTCAATAAATTAGTTTTTATTATTTCCTAGTAGATTTATCAAAATGAATTGAGAAGCCATATGGTCTTGGTGCCTTGTCTGGCTCGATGGACCAAATTACTTTGCAGATTTATTCCTCGGAGAAATTTCAAGAGACCAGTGTTGTCCTCATTACTTACCAAAGATGGAATATTAGAGAGAAATTTAGAGATGACTTCTCCAGAGCCATTCCCACCCTATTTATAAAGATTATGAAAATGATCTTCTACTGCCTCTTTAAGATGTTCTTGAGCTTTGAGAATAGTCCCATATGAAGAAGTGATTTCAGAGACATGATTTTGGGATAGGAGAGCTCTATATTGCCTGTGGAAGAATGAGGTGTTTCGGACTCTAGCTTTTAGCCACAAGCTACAAGACTTAAGCCTCCAAAACGCTTTCTTCTTGGTGAAAAGTGTCGAATTATTTGATTTGGTAAACTTGTTCTTTTTCTAAATCTAAAGAAGAGATATCCTTACTTTCCAAATCCATTTGGAGATATGATAAAAGTTGATCTGTCTCCTTTCTGTTGGTGGTAGGAGATTTTGAGTGTATTTTAATCCATTTTTTCAAAGCTCTCTTGGTTTCTTTCAGTTTCTACTCCCACACGAAGCTCGAAGATCCTGTCACAGGTGTGGACCATGCTTCCAGAACAATTTCCATGAACCCTTCTTTCCCTAACCAAAGCGGGTTGAATCTAAAAGGGATAGGGCCCAAAATTTCTTCCTCTTCCAACTATAAGAAGTTAGGTTTGTGGTCTGAAGCTAGCTTTGGGAGAATTTTCAAGGAGATCAACCTTTTTTCTAGCAAGAAAGAGCTTTGTGCTAGGAATTGATGTAGGTGAGTAGAGATGTGATTTCCCCCAACTCTATTATTTGTCCAAGTGTAAATACCTTTCATAGGTTTGAAGTCAAGAAGACCCAATGAAGTATTAGCTCCTCTACCAATGGAAGCATTTGGTCCCTGCCACTATCGCCACCTCTCTTTTCTTTTGGATCATGGACGGGGTTGAGATCTCCAGCCACTATTATATTTTGAGGGGAGTAAATGTCTAAGAAATCAGATAAGATCTACTAGAATTCTTTCTTCTTGGTAAGGAGGACTTGAACACAAAGGTTGAAGAGAGAGATGGTGATCTTACTAGAGAGGTGTCAGAGTTAGGTATAAATCTAGTGTTGGGTCTCAAAGGAACTTTCTAACTGAAACTTGTCCTTCAACCACAATTAATCTGAAAATGGGGCTCTTAGGCTTCTTTTCTAGCTTACAAGAACCTATCCCACTTCCAAAGTTTGAATATTCCCAAGTCCTTAATGATTAACCAATGCGAAATTAAGAAGTGCTTAAAATTATAGGTGTATGCTTGTATTTGTTTTTAACTGATTAATTGCTTTAATTTCTGTTGTTATGATGTAAATTAGTGTGCTGATACTAATGTATAAATACATATAATAGTAAAAAAAAAATAGCAGAGAAAATGCAACAATAAAACACACACAGAAACAACAATTTAATTTGGAGTTCACCCACAACTCTTGGGCTACGTCTCCTTGAGCTCTAGTCAACTCAATTAGGTTCTTTAGGATTATGGTATTAGTCTTTTTTACAAGTTCTTGGCTCAATTCTTGCTATTATACACAAAAACAATGGGTTCGGACACCATTTAATCCCTTGGCTCTTCAAGCTTTGGCTCTTGTCTCTGGCTCTTTGGCTCTTGGTTCTGGCTCTTAGCTCTGACTCTGGCTCTTTGGCTCTGGTTCTGGCTCTTAGCTCTGACTCTGGCTCTTTGGCTTTGGCTCTTTCTGCCTTCTGCAACCTTCATGTTTTCTAGGTTTTCACCTGAACTTAAAGTGACCCTAAAGGCTCCCTCAGCTACTCTTTTGCTTCTCCGCTGCCTCTTTGGCTTCTACACTGCCTCTTTGGATTCTACTTCATAACAAAACCCCAACATCAACCTTCAACAATAACAACAACTCGGCCAGTGTCAACAATTCAACAACTCTTTTGTTTCTGTGTTGTCGTCTTAGCGCTGCCTACTTGTGCTTAGCTTCAGCAACAAACAACAACTCAACCATAATCAATAACTCAGCAGCCCACAGTCTTTGACATTCATGGCTTAAAAGCCAAATCGACACTATCTGCTGGTTTCATATCCTTGTCTCTTGGTCTCCTCGACCTCTGTCCACTTCGAATCCCTCTTCTAGGTGTTACACAATCATTGCTTGGCGCCAAAAGGGGAGGTGGCCATCATTTCTATAACGTACGAGTGCCATAGGCCTCTACAGCTCCTGAAATAGCTGTGCTCTATTTATACAGTGAAAATGTATTTTAATAAAGAAAATTCGCCAAAACTCAATGTATCAGACTTCAAATTTTCATAACTCCGCCCTATTCTCCCATTGGGTTTGCCTATTGGTCATTATCGCTTATCGCATGGCTATGTCCCTTTGTGTTTCATAAATATATTAAAAACTACGAAAATGCATTAGAAAAGGTGTTTGATGGATCTCACGATCCATACAATATGGATTATAATGTTATCGGGTCCGGTCCATCGGATCACATAATATATATAATATATATATATTATATATATATATATATATATATATTTGTGGCCCGCTCCATTGTAATGCACCGATTGCGATCCACCGATATCGACGATCGACATATCGCTTGGCCTGGGACCTTTGCCTCATATACTCTGCCTGCCTCCGATCTAACCCACTGACGATTGCATGTCGCATTGGCCTCGACCTTTTGTTAAATCCTCCCTTTGGCTTTTTGCGATGCAATAAAGAGGTAATCGCATATCACAATGCTTTAAGGCCTATGGTTAAGTCCTTCCCTTTGGCAAATTTGCGATGCGATATTTCCTCTTTGACCAATCAAACAGGGCCACGTGGCCCAATCCCAGCCTACCATTTGTCAGCTATGGATTGGCCCGTGAGCCTATACTAAAAATTAAAATTTTCAATATAGTTCAAAATTTAATGAAATTACGTCCTTTTCTATGGACATGGGGCAATTTTCATTTTACAATAACTTCTTCATCTAGAGTTTGTTTTCACCCATTCAAGTTGCGTTGGATTCAAAATGAGAAGATATCTGCAATGAGAATATTTTTTAGAGCAACCTGTGACTTTCATTTTCCTCTGATTTACAAAGGATTTGTTCCATTTGGCACCTTTTACCTCTTACATGAAGTCTTTTAGACTTAGAGGTTTATTCAAGATCTATTTTTGGATCACGCCTTCCCACTAAGAGAACTTTTGGTGTCCAAAAGATTGATATACTGATCTGAATAGTAAATGAGAGTGACTCTCCCTCTTCTTTTAGCCTCCCTACACTTGCCTTTGCATAGTGCCTCTGAACCAATGTTTCTGACCACTTCCCTTCTTGGATGGGTTGGTGTTCCTGAGAAGAACTGTCTTTCTGCTTGCCTTCCTGCAGAACTTCTGCTGAAATGGTCATAGAAAGTGGTTTGAAATTCTTTGCGTTGATCATTGATCCAAGGTGGCTCAACAAATGTGAAGTACATCTCTTCCACAAAAATTTCATTTCTACCTATTTGACGAGCTACCAACAACAACTGTTAACAACAATAGGCATACAGACAACAACTGGATGGACTAAATTCCTGCTTCAACCAAAGAAACCGATTTCACATTTTGTGAACACCTCCATGTCTTATATCTACATACAAATGATGGACTATATAACAAGCCCACAAAACATGCCTTTAACAAATGACCCTTCAAGTCAAGCATGTAGAAAAAGACCACAGGACTCTTTTCAAAAGATGATACACTTCATCATTATATCCATTTAGAGACCAAGTTAACTTCTTTCAAGTCAACATGGCATCACATGCATGTCAAAGCAATCAACCTTACAAGTTAATTACACATACATGTTCAAAAACAAGGAAATCATCAACATCCCTGTGCTCATGCATGCATTTCATCCTTCAGCTTTCACTTAAGCATTGTCACTGTACTTTCGAAGTTGTAATGAAATATAATGTAGATGCATCAATAGACATGAAATCTTAATCGAATAAGAACTCTAATTGTTCCTTACCAATCCCTTTCAAAGGTACTACCCTTTCCTGCACATTAGCATCAACATGTGAATCATTTTGAGATACATCATTCATGGAATCTTCACTTCCATTTCTGCCATCTTCTCTTTCCACTTTCTTCAATTGGTGGAAGCATTGTTGGATTCAGTGTCCAACATTTTGCAGGAAGATGTCCTTACTTATGGCAGTAAGTGAACTGCATGTGCATCCTCTTGATAACATGATTTTCCTTGTCCAATGAACCTTTGGCTTCTTGCTTCCTTTCCTTCTTCTGCTTCTTGTATGTGGCCATTCTCTTCCAATATCTAGAAACATCATAGTTATCCAAACCACAAAAGGAACATGCAATTCTTTTCCCATACACATGTGGAAATTCATCATGCTTTGCAAAATCAAAGGCAATTTGTTTAGAACCAGATTTATACCTGCCTCTTTCACCTTTATTGCCTTCATGAGAAGGTGAAGCAAATGAAGAAGTGGCTCCCTTTGGAACACCATCAATCTCTTCAAGGCTGTTAGAGTCTCCCCAACTCTCTGGTTCAAATGTGTGCTTCTGAACACATGAATCCTGCAATTGATGTTTCAAGCTATTTTATTCCTCTTAGATACAACCTTCACACTTCTGAGGTAGAGGACATGAAATGAAACTCCTTCTTGGGACTGTTTCAATGGATTTCATGGCAGCTTTGGAATTCTCTCCATAAGACTATCCATAGCAAGACCCAAATATTTAGGCCTTTCCTCAACCATTATTGGTTCAATAATACCTTGTGCATGCTTTCCCAGGCCATTTCATTCATAGCCCATCTTGGAATTTAGCTTGGAATCTATGCCTTTAATATGTTTTTCAAAAGAACCAATATAAACATTCTCAGAGGAATTTGAAGACAAACTGGAATGGCTTACCTCTTCTTCAAGCTGGTACTTGACTAAGGCTTCTTGGGAAACAAAGAGCTATGTTTCCAACTCATGCATCCTCTTGAGGTTCATATTTGCAATATGAAGTTGCCTCTCCATTTCCTGCAATTTATCAGCAAGCAACTGCTTCTCTTCCTTAGTGGAATTTAGTTGTTCTCTAAGTATGTTGCTCTTCCTTCCATCCTCATACATTTCTCTCACCATATCCATCATGGTGGACAATTCTTGATTCATGTCTTCATCAAGGAATCTTGTGAAGAATGCTGAATTTGAGGACCCACTTATAGAAGTTGTCATTATGCCAATGAACAAAAAAAATTCAACAAGATAAATAAAGATCTTATTTAAGCAACCTCTTGCAACAAACCTCTTGTGCTTTGGATTTCCTTGAGGTCCTTGGGATAGAAGAATGCATTCAACCCTTCTTCCTATTTGTCCTTCCTGGACTAAGCTATCAACAATTTTCCCTTTACCTCTGCAAACTCAAAAAATAGTCAGTCTGCAAAACAAGCATACAATTAGCGTCTTGCTATTCAAACACCTTTCAGACAGGCAGTCTTTGCTCTGTCAATCAAGCATTCTAATATAACCTTCTTTGAAGGTGGGGTTAATCAAACCTAAGCTCTGATACCACCTGATTTGAAAATGGGGCTCTTAGGCTTCCTGTCCAACTTACAAGAACCTCTCCCAATTCCAAAGCTTGAATATTCCCAAGTCTTTAATGATTAACCAATGAGGAGTTAAGAAGTGCTTGAAATTATAGGTGTATGCTTGTATTTGTTTTCAACTGATTATTTGCTTTAATTTCTATTGTTATGCTGTAAATTAGTGTTCTGATACTAATGTATAAATACATATAACAGTATAAAAAAATCGGAGAGTTAATGCAGCAATAAAACACACATAGAAACAACGATTTAATTTGGAGTTCACCCACAACTCTTGGGCTACGTCTCCTTGAGCTCAAGTCAACTCAATTAGGCTCTCTCGGATTATGGTATTAGTCTTTTTTAGAAGGTCTTGGTCCAACTCCTAGTATTCTACACAAAAACAGTGGGTTCAGACACCATTTAATCCCTTGGCTCTTGAAGCTTTGGCTCTTGGCTCAGGCTTTTGGCTCTGGCTATTTGGCTCTTTGTTCTAGCTCTTGCCTTTGACTCTAGCTCTTTGGCTCTCATTCTAGCTCTTGGCTCTGACTCTAGGTCTTTGGCTCTGGCTCTTTCTGTCTTCTGCAACCTTCACGCTCTCTGGCTTTTCACTTGAACTTCAAGCGACCTCAAAGGCTCCCTTAGCTACTCTTTTGCTTCTCCGCTGCCTCTTTGGCTTCTACGCTGCCTCTTTGGCTTCTACGCTGCCTCTTTGGCTTTTTCTTCACAACAAAATCCCAACAACAACCTTCAACAACAATAACAACGTGGCCATTGTTAACAATTCTGCACCTCTTTTGCTTCTGCGCTGCTGTCTCAGTTCTGCCCGCTTGTGCTCAGCTTCAACAACAAACAACAACTCGGCCACCATCAATAACTCAGCAGCCCATAGTCTTTGACATTCATGGCTTAAAATCTAAATCAGAATTATCTGTTGGTTTCAGATTTTTGTCTCTTAGTCTCCCCAGCCTATGTCCACTTCAAATCCCTCTTCCACGGATTATACAATCATTGCTTAGTGCCAAAAGAGGAGGTGGCCACCATTTTTGTAACGTAAGAGTGCCTCAAGCTTATGTAGCTCATGAAATAGCCGCGCTCTGTTTACACAGTGCAAATGTATTTTAACAGAGAAAATCCGCCAAAACTCAATTTATCGGACTTCAAACTTTCATAACTGCGCCCTATTCTCCCATCGAGTCTGCTTGTTGGTCATTTTCGCTTATCGCAATGGCTCTGTCCCTTTGTGTTTCGTAAATATATTAAAAACTATGAAAATGCATTAGAAATGGCGTTTGACGGATCTCACGATCCATACAACATGGTTTATAATGTTATTGGGTCTGGTCCATTGGATCGCCCATATATATATATTATATATTATATATTTATTATATATTATATGTATATGGTATACTGTAACGTAATATATATACATATACTATATATCTCCATATTACATATACATACTACATATATATATATATAATATATATATATATCTGTGTGGCCTCGCTCCATTGTAATGTGTCGATTGCGATCCACCGATATCGGCGATTGGCATATCGCTCTGCCCGGGACCTTTGCCTCATATACTCTACCTCCCTCCAATCCGACCCATCGATGATCACATGTCGCATTGGCCTCGGCCTTTTGTTATGTCCTCCCTTTGGCTTTTTGCAGTGCGACAAAGTGGTAATCGCATATCGCAATGCTTTAAGGCCTATGGTTAAGTCCTTCCCTTTGGCACATTTGCGATGCGATATTTCTGGTCTGGTCCATTGGATCGCCAGGTAATATATATATATATATATATAATATATATATATATATGTGGCCTCATTCCATTGTAATGTGCCGATTGCGATCCACCGATATCGGCGATTGGCATATCGCTCTGTCCGGGACCTTTGCCTCATATACTCTACCTCCCTCCAATCCAACCCATCGATGATCACATGTCGCATTGGCCTCGGCCTTTTGTTAGGCTTTTTGCAATGTAACAAAGTGGTAATCGCATATCGCAATGCTTTAAGGCCTACGGTTAAGTCCTTCTATTTGGCACATTTGCAATGCGATATTTCCTCTTTGACCAATCAAATAGGGCCACGTGGCCCAATCCCGGCCTGCCATATGTCAGCTATGGATTGGCCTGTGAGCTTATACTAAAAGCTAAAATTTTCAATATAGTTCAAAATTTAATGGAATTGCCTCCTTTTGTAAGGACATTAGGCAATTTTCATTTTACAATAACTCTTTCATACGGAGTCCATTTTCACCCATTCAAGTTGCGTTGGATTTAGAATGAGAAGATCTCTGCAATGAGACTATTTCTAAGAGCAGACTGTGACTTTCATTTTCCTCTGATTTACAAAGGATTTGTGCCATTTGGCACCTTTTACCTCTTACATGAAGTCTTTTCGACTTAGAGGTTTATTCAGGATCCATTTTTGGATCAACAATGTTGTTAGGCCACCAGAGGAACCCCTTGCACTAATGGCCAAACCTACATTTTGTTTCCATTTTAATTCGTTGATCTCAAGAAGGTTTTCCCCTTCAATCTTAGTCTCTTGGAGCATGAGGATCTCGGGTGTTTGTATTTTCAAAAGGTATTTGACTGCTTCAGTTTTTGCAGGGTTCCCGAAGCCTCTACAATTCCAAGAGACTAATCTGATTATTTAACGAGAATGGAGTGAGTTGGGCTCCCCTTAGGGGGCCTTTCTCTAGTGTTTCTCTTGATGGACATTTCAATGGTGGATTGGCTGCCTTGCATTTATTTCCTCTCCGATTCTTCTTCCCTGGCTTCCTTATGAGATTTCCTCCCAACTCTTTTCGAGGGTCTTTAAAATGTCTAATCTTTTGATGACCCAGAGGTTTCCAGAGGTTTTTTCCTTGTCATTTCTGCATAAGTAGGTAAGGAGGAGGTTCATACTAGGGAGTCAAGATGGGTTACTTCTATGTTATAATCTTCTACTTCGGGTGGAGGAACTTGGTGTTCAATCTCCTCTATCACTGATCCTGGAATTGTTGTTGATGTGCTGAGGGTTTCGAATGGGTTTATTGAAGTTGTTGTCCTTGGTTGTTCTCCTCTTCCTTATGCTTGTACCATTCCTGTTAAGGGAGCACTAGACTCTGACGGTACCTCTTTCCCTTTATTTTTGTTACTCGCCTTGATTGGGACTGCTTCTGTACCTGGGTCCATTTTTCTCCTTTGGACTTCTCTAGGTCTTCCTTCGCCTTTTTTTTTTGCATTATCTTGCAAAATGCCCATATTCATGGCAACGTTTGCATTTGAATGGAAGTTTCTCATAGTCTAACTCTTGAACATAAGACCAATATGCTATTGTTAACTTTATGGCTTCAGGTAACCCTATTTCCAAGTCGACTTCGATGCATATTCTTGCACATGAGTACTGATCCCTTCTCTCTGCTTGGTTTATGTATTTTCCTAGGGTGTTGCCAATCTATTCTAGTGACTTCGGGTTCTAGTAGTGCAGTGGTAGATGTGGGAGGTGCACCCACATTGGAAGTGGCGACGGCATATCTTGTGTCGTATCGAAGTTTGGTGACCATGAGTTTAAATTCAGACCCTGAGTGTCCATGAAATATGGTCCATTCCTAAAAATGAGATTTTTGTCTTCTATCGAATAAAAAACAAAGACAAAAGAGCCCTTACCAACCAGAAAACTTATGATGCCTTCCTTGACTAATGGTCGCTAGTTCCTCTATACCCACACCTCGACAACCTTGGGGGAAGGCCATAGCCCTGTAAATTGACCGATGAGCCCTCTTTTAGCTAAGTTCATAATAGATATGCAAGAATCTTCAGTGGGCAAGGCGACTGTGGGGATGTTGTCAAGTTTCTTTACAAACTTGCACTGAGTTTCCCTTGCTAGGCGTTTACTGCTGGAGTTGATCAACTTCCTGAATGCAAGAATCTCTGGTGGAGGAGGTGGAGGGGGAGGGGCCTTGGGACCCCCTCCTCGGGCCATGGTGAAGGAGGCAAAGACTTAGGTCGCACCAAATCTATGCGTGCACGAAAGAGTAGTTCGAAAAACCTATATTTTAATGACGACTCTTTTTTGAATCAACACTTTTGAATCACCAAAAATATCGAGTTTCTCAAAAAAGGTCCCTAAATAATTATTTGAAATTATTATTATATATTATAATAAAAAAATAATTTAATAAATAATTATATTATATATAATTATTATTAATTATTTTATTTATATAAAAAAAATTATTAATTATTTTATCAATAAAAAAGTTAATATAAGAGATTAAATCAAATGATTTATTATAATTATTAAAAAATTAATTTATTTTATTATGATAATAATTCATATTAAATTTTATTATTTCTATTTGAAATAAAATTCCAATACCTCACGAAACTCTAAAATATCTATATGGAAAAATCTCTGGTAGGTTTCTTGTGAAATTTTGAAAAATGATTTTATTTCATTACACAAGGAATTAGGAGGAAACATTAAAACATAGAGGGAAACATTAAAAGTTAAGAGAGATTTTTAGGTAAATAATCGTCAATGATGAATTAACACATATTGACAATTTAAAATGTTTTATTCGATAATTATTTGCCATGAACTGCATGGAAGGCTTAATATAAGTAGTGTGAGAGTCGAATAGTGCATGCAATCTCTTGCATCGTGGACTTGCGTTGTACTCATCTTTTGTGATAGTTTGGTTATGTTTTTATATTTTGAAACCATTGATTTGTGGTAGCGGTAGTTTTACAGTATCAAAGAATGGCAGTTGGGCAACTTTATGGTGAGGAAACTGCCATGTTTTGTGTCGGTTTTGGGTTTTTAACTTACTTGTCAATGAAAATGAAAGCGTCATTTTATTCTTGTTTATGGGGGTTAAGTTTAAATTATTTTATTATTATATTATTATTTAATTTTAAAGTTATAGTTAATCTAGATATTATATTGGTGTATAAGAATTATTATTTGTGAGATAAAATGTTTATTTTGATTTGACTACTAATTAAAAAAAAAAACATATTATATTGATGTATAAGAATTATTATTTGTGAAATAAAATGTTATTTTGATTTGACTACTAATTTACCAAAAAAACATATTCTACTCTTTTGATTTTAAACCAATAACCTAATAAAATATATATATATACTCTTCCTGAAAGTCTTCAAATAATCCCCCTTGGCTTATTCTGTCATCTCATACCCTAAGGGATCTTGCCGCAGATGTAAGGATGAGTCGTGGACAATAAATTGGAACCTAAAGTTTGATGATATGTCAAATCGAATTCCAAGTTGCATTGGGATGAGAAGAACATAAGTGTCAATATTTTACGGGGAAACTTAATCACTTCTGTATATATTTTTTGTGAATTACATTCGAAATAAATTTGGGAAGATTATGCCACCTTGATGGAAACCTTGAATTAATATATACAATATAAATAATAAATAAAGAAAATCGAACCCTTCGTACATCAGTAAAAACTGAAATTGTTAATTACATCTAATATTATTTACCTTAATATAAAAATCTTTTTGCAAAGGCATAGCTGTATCATTCTACACACTTTTTGACAAATACAAATAAAATAATTTCTTTTGGATTTGAAGATTCCGAAATTATAGGCAAGACCATAAATGGTGAGCTCCTTTCGTCGACAATTAGGCCAGAGCACTATCTCCGTAAAAAATGGGTACAATGCATGCGCAGGGAAGATAACCACTTCCATTGACCGTAAATTAAATTAAGCTGTCGGCAGCTGACTCCTCATTGAATCTGCATATGACATCTGAATACGACAATGAGCGATAAAGACCCTCGACATGACATTACTACATATGCTGCATTGCACGTAATATCCGAGTACTATTCAGCCATACTTTATTCGGTATTTCGATCCATAGCAAGGTAAAAGAATAAACAATACAATATACTGCATTGCAGGTAATGTTCGAGTACTACTCAGCGATATTTTTTTTATTCGGTGTTTTGATCCATAGGAAGGTAAAAGAATAAACAATACAACAGAGCCGTAGTAAATTCAACTCACTTTGTTAGTAACTGAAATTTCTGTCAAATACTTGTAGCTTAAAAATATCTTATTCATCACATTTATATTTCAGAAAAAGATCTCTATAATCATCATATATATTCGTCGAAGGATTCACCAACTGCTAAAGAAGGTTCTACCAGGCTACCAGTACCTATAATCACAAATCCATGTGAGAATAATGCAGAAATAGAATTAGTTATGAGTGGTTGAACAGAATAATGCAGTTATAGAATTAGTTGTGAGTGGTTAGGAATTGGTTGCACATATTGAGGAAGTTTAGGTGATTGAGTTTCCTATATAAGTGTGATGTAATTGAGCAAATAAATTAATGATTGAGCAAATAAATTAATGAAGTTGTGTGAGCTTTGTCTCAAGTTTGCTGATGTTTTTGCCTGTGTATTTGTTTTAATTATCCAAATCTAATTTTTTTAAAACATATGGTAAAATAAACAGAGAAAACGATTGACACAAATTTGAGTTTTTCTTTCCAGATTGATTATGTACTTTTTTATGTAATTTCAATTCCGTATTACTCATATTTTAATATATAAATTGATTAGACACTATGGAAAATTCCTGTTATGTCCTTACATATAAACTGTATAATGTAAACAACTGATACGTGTAATCTAATAACTGATATTTACAATTCCAGTAATTCACAAAACTAATCCAAGAAACAATAAATCTGTACTCTCTATTTATCATCGTTACCTAACACCAATCTGAATACTTGCAAGAAGAATCGAAAATTTTACTTGTTGAGTTGTTAGGTGGTGACAAGTTGAAATCTGCTCTTAATCGTACTTGTGCACTTAAAGTTGGAAGTGTACCTGTAAGAAACTAAATAAAAACGCAGTAAACCCTAGAAAGCCAGCGTAGAACCAAGCAAGAGACGCCGTCAAACGTGGTAAAGAACTCTAAAAGATTTGGGCTTTATATTTTACAATCTCAGACAAATCAAAGTTGTGGTATTCGAGAAATGGAGCAAAATTTCCCCGACAACGATTATAAAGTTGCTGACAATTATTAAAGTCGAGTGGATAGAGAGAATACTGTGCCAGCAAATAGATAGATTCAGGTGAGGTTGGCCTTTCAATTCAACAATAACCATGGCGCTACACATCCAGATTTAGACAGTAGCAGCTTGCAAGGCTGTCTGTCAATTCATTATACATTACTTCTATTTTTTTCCATGGAATCGGAGAGGAATGTGGCTGCCCATCTTTATCATTGGTTCAGCGGACTGGATGAATGGATACATCTGGAGAGGTGTAGAGCTTTCCTTTTCCATGCTGATGTTTCTATTTTTATAAACCAATTATTTCAATAGTGGTTGGGCATCAAAATTAAATTCGATGAAATCTGATAAATATAATAAAATTTTGCGAGTATCTATGAATCCGACAATTTTCAAACAGCGGATGTTCAACGGTCATGTCATTATGGCCGAATGAGAATGGATTTTAAGGATCAACAACCACTCTTTCATATGGCCTGTCAATATTAAAGTCGTTTTAATTATTGTCGTAATGCATTTTTTATATCATTATATCCACTACCTTATAGTGTTATTTAAAGAAAACCATCTTGTCTTTTTACTAAATCAACTTGAATTCATATGCTATATTACCCATTAACGTGATATTTATTATTATTTTTTACTTAATTTCTATTTTCAGACATAAATATATAAATAATTATTTAAAATTAAAAAATTGAATGGAAAATTTTAATATATATATTATTAAGTTTAATTTATATTTTGTTTTTCTTCCTTAGAAACGTTTTCTTATAAGAATGCTCAAGCCTTATGTCATTCCAAGCCCAAGATTTCTAAGCCATACCTTTTACACCTTTACTGAGAATAATAGGGGGTAACAAACAAATTATGGGAGGTAATAAAAGTATTATTTACTATTAAATTATACATTATTATTTACAGCTGTTTATGATTTATATTTGTTTTTAAACCATAATTTTAAAATTAATCACAATTTAGTTTTTCATTATTATTTTGAGAATAAATCATATTAAA
>APFE030960447.1:50074-79394 GCA_000404065.3 Pinus taeda
ATATATGTAGTTAATATTTTTTTAGTTTTATATTACATATTTATCACTTAAGTATCTGATTAGATTTGCATAATTTTAAATAGCCACGAGGCAAAAAGGTGATGCACGAGCATCTAGCTGAAGGGGATCATCATGGTAGGGGGTCATTTGGTCTGAGTGAGGACAGAGGAAACATAGTTCAAGAGAATATCTTAGTTTCATTTTAATTTTGATTTCTTAAGTGATGCAATGTTTAGGAAGGTGAATATCGATTTAAAACTGTTGTAGTTAATTGACCTTTTATTTTATTTCCATATGTTAATTTTTGCAAATTACAACATAGAAAAAGATAACAATTATAGAAACTGAGTAAATTATCAAATGTAACTGACAACAATTAAGATAAATTGTTTTCAAAATCATTCAAAAGACAAAAGGAGGCATTGTAAAAGTTCGATTGGAAGAGGAAAAAGAATAATAGAAATCTCTGCAAACATAAGTACACATTTGAATCCACGTTGCAGTCCATTAACAATGCTTTTAATTTGTGTTATCTAGTACTGTGTGCAAGAAGATATTTTTTTCACATAGCATGTGCATTTCTTTATTTACATGAATTGAACAATCTCATAGACAACCGAATATTCCAAGTGTAAATAGCAGGAGAACCGATAGAAGTCTAGGCAGCCGTTAAAACCCCACATATATTAAAGGCAGCCGTTAAAACCCCACATATATTAAAGCAGACAGAATGGTGGAGTATCATAACAAATTACAGTCCTAGGCAACATAATAGAGCGAAATAACACAAGTAATTCTCAAGCAACCAAACTCTTTCTTTTGTTTTCAAAGAAAAATGAAACAATCTCTGTCAAGACAAAATTACAGTCTATATAATTTAAACATAGTCCAAGTTCAAACATGGTTCATTCCAGAACACGGGTTGAGAAACCCCAACCACAAACCCTACAACCATCAAGTATAAATTACGACTGTGCTAGACCGAAGGTTTACAATAACTTAATATAAAGGAAAAGTTGAAATTCTTTGAGCCTAAACCCTAGATAGGCTACCATTAAGCCGACAACATCATACTGAACAAGAAAAATAAATAGAGCTATCAAGGAGCAACCCTACCAGGTTTGCAAGCGTGCACAGGAGTGGAGACCAAGTTCCCAAAGCCAACTCCACCTGCAAACACCCATCAATAATACGGTATGAGAATCATAGCAAAGAAAAACTGAAGAAAGGAATTGATAGAGGGTTTCAGGGATAGAGGAAACTTACCAACAGAGGAGACGGTGCCTCGAGACCATGTTCAAGACTAGGTTGTAACGATCAGCGGGTTCTCTGCTCACAAGGAGTGGCGGCCTCAGTAATTGAATAAAAATTGAGAGGTAATGATAGCACAGAGTGAGGTCTTACCTTGCCCATTGATGAACAAAGGCGAAGCCACGAACCCCCGAGACCACAACCTACAACAAGAATCGAAAGCACAAGCTAGTAAATCTCAGGAGTAGCAGAGTGGAGGAAACAGAGATGGGAGCATACATTAACAGTTAAAAAATGACTTGCAGTGAACGCACACAGAGAAACCAACATAGAGAACCAGCGAAGGAAACCCTCGAGCCACCACAGAGCAAACAAAACAAATGACTGAGTGATTAGGGTTGAGAGTGTTCACCAAAGGCGGGAGGGTGCCTTTAGAGGTGGGGACACGTGTCCACTCCATATCAGAGCTGGTACAAATAATTAAATCCACAACCAAAATACCTATCGTCGATCATTGTAATCACCAACAAAATTAAGCCTTAATCACACACTAATCATCACCATAATCTAGTTTGACATAGGGGTTGAGGGACTACATCATAATCAACTAATCACCAAAAAAATTATATCAATTACCATTCCAACTAACATAGTTGCAAGATTAAAGAGGGGACTAGACCCATCAAGTGGTATTAGAGCAAGAATTAAATTATTTTGACAAAAATGGAAGTTGGAAGACAAGGTTGTGGGAGAGGTGTACGCAGAGTTGTAGAGGAAGGATTACGGGAAGAGATTAGGATCCTTAGCGCCTGTTTGGAGGTAGTAAAGGTAGGAAGGAGAAGGGTTCCGGAGGTAGGAGATGACAACGAAGAAGAAGCTATAGTTGCGATAGATGGATCGAATGAGGAAGGACCTGAACTCATGTTATTAAGATCAGTCTTGTTGGCTAGCAATAAGCCAAAGCCAGAGATTCCAAATTACGATGGTAGCTTGTCCATAGAAGTACTGTTGGACTAGATTAGCGAGTTGGACAAATATTTTGAATGTGAGGAGGTCAACGAAGATCGAAGATTTAAATTCACTGCAACCAAGCTGAAAGGACACGCGACCTTGTGGTGGGACAATGTCCAAGAAGAAAGAAGGACGATGAATAAGTTGCTAATTAATAAATGGCCAAGAATGGTAGCCCAGATGAAGGGTAGATTTTTTCCCAAAGATTACCAGATTGCGCTACATCGACAAGTGTAGAATTTGAAGCAGAGAGGAATGACGGTGAAAGAGTATAGTGAAGAATTCTACCGGGTGAATTTGAGAGCTGGGTACATAGAAGACACCCCACAAAAGACAACAAGGTATGTGAATGGCCTAAGGCTAGAAATATTGGATGAGATAAACATTTTCTCCCCAAAGAACATAGAAGAAGTATACGAGAGTGCCACAAAGAGAGAGGAGAAGATCATAGGAAAACAAAATGCCAGGAGAGGACGAGGAACTAGTAGAGGGAGAGGACAATCCTATGGCAGAGGATGAACTGCCAACAATAGTGAAGGGGGTAGTAGTTACAAGACTTCAGGGATAGCAGAAAAAGGAGACAAAACTAGGGGAGGAAGGCCATATTAGAGAGGAAGGGGAAATGGCGGAGGTAGAGGAGTTGCCTACCAGTGCTATAAGTGCCACAAGTGGGGAACAAGTCTTTTGAGTGTCTTGAAGGGGAACAAGCCGGTCAAAGAGGAGCGTATGTCGCACAGCCAGAGGAAGCAGATGAAATACCCCAGGAAGTAGAGAATGTGTCGGAAACAAGGGAATCCTTAGTTTTGAATAAAGTACTGCTGAAGCAAGCAAAGGAGACAACTGAACAAACTCAAAGGAAGGCATTATTTCGGGCAGTTTGTAAGTCACACAGAAAATGCTGCAAGTTGATTATCAATAGTGGGAATACGAATAATCTAGTCTCCATAGAGATGGTAGAGAAGTTGGGCTTGAAGAGGCTGAAGCACCCCATACCTTACAAGGTGTCATGGTTGCAGAAAGGACATCAGTTGTTGGTTGACAAACACAGTGAAGTTGAGTACCATATTCACCGGTATAAGGATAAGGTTATTTGTAATATTATGCCCATGGACATATGTCATATACTGCTAGGAAGGCCATGGTAGTATGACAACAAGGTAGTTCATGATGGAAAGTCAAACTGTTACAAGTTTGTCAAGGATGGGATTAAGCACACGTTTGTACCCATCAAGGAGGAGGAACCAACAGAAACTAGCAAGACCAAAGTGTTTCTGGTGGGAGGAAAGGAGTTTTTGAAATAGATCGAGGATAGTAAGATAAAATATGCTATTGTGAGGAGGCCAGAAACGGTGCTGTTGCACACCGAAATTGCAGGTTTGCTTGAAGAAATTCAAAACATGTTGCAGGAGTTCAGTGACATTGTATTGGACGATTTGCCGGATAAATTGCCTCCTAAGAGAAGTATTAGTCATCACATAGACTTTATACTTGGAGCTAGTCTACCAAACAAGGCAGCGTACCGAATGAGTCCTAAGGACAATGAGGAGATTAGGAAATAGGTATAGAAATTACTGGATAAAGGGTTGATAAGGGAGAGTCTAAGTCCCTGTGCAATTCCAATAGTTCTAGCTCCCAAAAAAGGAGGAGAGTGGAAAATGTGCATAGATTTGAGAGCTATCAATAAGATTACAATTATATATAGGTTCCCATTGCCACGAAAGAATGACATGAAGGAATATTTGAGCGTGGTAGCATATTTCTCGAAAATCAATCTGAAGAGTGGATACCACTAGATCCGAATCAGGGAAGGAGACGAATGGAACATATCTTTTAAAACCAATGAAGGTTTATATGAGTGGCTGGTAATGCCATTTCAGTTAAGCAATGCCCCTAGTACTTTTATGCATTTAATGAATGAGGTGCAAAAGGAATTCATTAGGAAGTTTGTAATTGTCTATCTTGATGATATATTAATTTTCAGTAAGACTAAAATGGAACACTTTCGACATGTTTAGAGTGTGTTGGAGAAATTGCAGTAGAATAAGCTACTGATAAATCTAAAAAAATGTTTCTTTTTCAAAGAGAATTGGTTTAGCTATATTTTGTGATTGTAGAAAATGAGCTGAAGATGGATGCAGAGAAAGTTGCAGCTATCATTAGTTGGCCATCTCCAAAGAGCCTATTTGAGGTTCGTAGTTTTCATGGGTTGGAAAGTTTTTATTGTAAATATATAAGAAATTTGAGTGGAATCTACATGCCTATATTGGACACTATTAAGAAGTCGAGTCATCCTTTCCATTGGACTGGAGCAGTTGAGAAGAGCTTCCAAGTATTGAAGAAAAAAATGACTGAAAGGCCAATCCTAAGATTTCCTGATTTTAATAAGATTTTCCAAGTCCGTTGTGATGCTAGCCGTACAACCATTGGGGCTGTACTCAGCAAGGAAGAAAAACCTGTTACTTATTTCAGTGAGAAGTTGAATGAAAGCAGGAAGAATTACTCATCTTATGACAAGAAATTCTATGCTGTCGTCCAAGCGTTGAAGCACTGGAGACAATATTTGCTAGGTAGTGAGTTTGTTTTATTCTCCGATAATTCGACATTGCAATATGTGATGCAGCAACATAAGCTAAATCACAAGCATGCAAAGTGGGTTGAGTACTTACAGAGCTTCATGTTTGTGTTGAAGCACATTAGTGGATAGGCCAACAAGGTAGCAGATGCATTGAGCAAGAGAGCATTTCTCTTGCAAGAGAGTATGATACAAGTGCTGGGATTTGAGCATTTGAAAGACTTGTATCAGACATATGTGAATTTCAAAGAGGCTTATGAAGCCTATCAAAATCCTTTGTTGAGAAACAATAGTCTATGGTTGGACTATAATTTACAGGAAAAACTATTGTTTAATGGAGGACAACTATGCATTCCCGATTATTCGATGAGAGAGAACATCATCCGAGAAAAGCACAATGGAGGTTTAACTGGAAATTTAGGCATAGACAAGACTTTAGATCAGCTCAGACACTTTTATTAATGGCCAGGAGTGTGAAGCGATGTGCAACGATATGTGAGTAGGTGTAAGGTGTGTTAATTGGCAAAGGGACACAGTCAACATATAAGACTCTACACACCACTGCCTATTCCAAGTAGACCGCCGACCTCAGTCAACTTGGACTTTTTCTTGGGTCTGCCAAGGATGCAACGAAGTTCTAACTCGGTGATGGTGGTAGTAGACCAACTTTTCAAGATGGCACATTTCATCCCTTGTAGGTAAACCAGTGATGCCACTCACATAGCACACTTGTTTTTCATAGAGATTATCAGACTGCATGGCCTACCTATGTCCATTATGTCTAACAGGGACGTGAAATTTACAGGACATTTTTGGTGCACCCTGTGGAAGAAATTGGACACAGTTAAATTTCAGCTCCACATATCACACACAGACTAACGGGAAAATAGAGGTGGTGAATAGGAGTTTGGGAAACCTTCTACAGAGCTTGATTAGAGAGAATTCACGAATGTGTGATCATGTACTTGCTTAGGCGGAATTCGCTTATAACTATTCACCGAATCGTAGCACTGGATACAGTCCTTTTCAGATCTTGTATGGCATGCATCCTTACGGATTGTATGAGTTGCGGGATCTAGGAAAGTTGGAAAGAAGGAGTGCTGATGGGGAAGCTTTTGCCAAAGAAATAAACGACTACACGAGCAGGTGAAGTCAAAATTGCAGGAAAAGAGTCAGAGATATAAGCAGCAAGTAGATTTAAAATGGTGGGAAGTATAGTTTGATGTAGGGGATGAAGTCCTTGCACACTTACACAAAGAACGATTCCCTAAGGGTGAATATAACAAGCTGAAATATAAGAAGATTAACCCCTCTAAAATTCGCATAAATTCTCAGCCAATGATTATGAATTACAACTGCCACTAGGTATAGGCATATCGCTCATCTTTAATGTGGCAGATATGTTTCCATATGTTGCCAGTCTTGAAGACGACAGTGCAGAATGGCCAAAATAGGACACCCAGATTGAAAGCAGTTCTTGGATGAGGCTAATGCCTTCAGCTCAGCCCCTTTAGATTAAGAAAATTCTCAACACATAGGTGGCCAAGCGAACTCACAGAAAGGAGTACCTACAGTACCTTATCAAGTGGAAGAACCATCCCATTGAGGACAGTTCATGGCTTGATGCAACAAAAATACAACAAGCAAGCTATTCTGTGGAGGAGCTCATGGAGCGGAGCCATGAATTTTTATCACCACAGGAGCCTGATGCAGAAGCATCTAGCTGAAGGGGATCATCATTGCAGGGGGTCATTTGGTCTCAGTGAGGACAGAGGAAATAGTTCAAGAGAACATCTTAGTTTTATTTTAATTTTAATTTCTTAAGTGATGCAACATTTAGGAAGATGACTCTTGATTTAAAACTGTTGTAGTTAATTGTCCTTTTACTTTATTTCCATATGTTAATTTTTGCAAATTACCACATAGAAAAAGAAAAAAGCTATTGAAACTAAGTAAACTATCAAATGTAACCGACAATAGTTAAGATAAACTGTTTTCATGTAGTTAAGATAAATTGTTTTCAAAATCATTCAAAAGGTAGAAGGATGCATTGTAACATGTTCAAATGGAAGAGGAAAAAGACTAATAGAAATCTCTGCAAATAAAAGTACACATTTGAATCCATATTGCAGTCCATTAACAATCCTTTAAATTTGTGTTATCTAGTACTGTGTGTAGGAAGACATTTTTTTTTCACACAGCATGTGTATTTCTTTATTTACATGAATTTAACAACCTCATAGACAACTGAATATTCCAAGCGTAAATAGCAGGAGAACTGACAGAAGTCCACGCAACCGTTGAAACCCTAGATACATTAAAGTAGACAGAATGGTGGAGTATCATAACAAATTACAGTCCCACATAACATAATAGAGCAAAATAACACATGTAATTCTCAAGCAACCAAACTCTTTCTTTTGTTTTCAAAGAGAAATGAAACAGTCTTTGTCAAGACAAAATTACAGTCTATATAATTTAAGCACAGTACAAGTTCAAACATGGTTGATACCAGAAAACAGGTTGAGAAACCCTAACGACAAACTGTACAGCCATCAAGTATAAATTACGACTGTGCTAGATTGGAGGTCTACAATAACTTAATAAAGAGGAAAAGTTGAAATTCTTTGAGCCTAGACCCTATCCAGGATACCATTAAGCTGACAACATCATACTAAACAAAAAAATAAATAGAGCTATCAAGGAGAAACCCTATCGGGTTTACAAGTGTGCAAAGGAGTGGAGACTAGGTTGTCGGAGCCAACTCCACCTGCAAACACGCATTGATAATAGGGTATGAGAATCATAGCAAAGTGAAACTAAAGAAAGGAATTGGCAGAGGGTTTCAGGGATAGAGGAAACTTACCGACAAAGGAGACAGTGCCTCGAGACCACGTTCAGGACTAGGTTGAAACCACCAAAGGCTTCTCTTCTCACAAGGAGTGGTGGTCTCAGCAACGAACTAAAAACTGAGAGGTAATGATAGTGCAAAGCAAGGGCTTACCTTGCCCATTGATGAATAGAGCCGAAGCCACGAACCCTTGAGACCACAGGCTGCAATACGAATCGAAAGCACAAGCTAGTAAACCTCAAGAGCAGCTGAGTGGAGGAAACAGAGATGGGAGCATACATTAATAGTTAAAAAATGACTTGCAGTGAACACACACAGAGGAACCAGCATAGAGAACAAGCAGAGGAGACCCTCAAGCCACCACAAAACAAACAAAACAAATGACTGAGTGATTAGGGTTGAGAGTGTTAACCAAAAGCAGGAGGGTCCCTTTAGAGGAAGGGACACATGTCCACTCCATATCAGAACAGGTAAAAATAATTAAATCCACAACCAAAATACCTATTGTCGATCATTGTAATAACCAACAAAATTAAGCCTTAATCACACATTAATCAACACCATAATCTAGTTTGACATGACGGTTGAGGGATTACATCATAATCAACTAATCACCAAAACAATTATATCAATTACCATTCTAATTAACATAGTTGCAAGATTAAAGAGGGGGTTGGATCCATCAAAAGGCCTCTTCCATGCTCTTAAAGTCTGATATAAGTACTACTCTTTATCAAAGGTGAGAGGATATATTACAATTTCTTCTTTCTGAATGCCACTTACTATTACCATACCAAATGTGCTAATTAGAATTGAAAGGATGAAACAGAATGAAACCTGTGGTTAAACATATGCTATGCTACGCTCTATGGTCATGGTTAAAAATAATTTGTAATATTCACAATATATGAAACAAGATGTATTTGTGGACAATCATATTATTATAGGAATATTCAGGAAAATATGGAAATGATATTTTTAAAATTTTTTTAATTATTATTAATTTATAAAGAAAAATATAATTTATTCTTAATGTTAGGAAAGTAGAATTTATTTTATAAAAATAATATTTTTTAATATATATATATATATATGTTTTATTATAATATTATTATTATGAATTACATATAAATTTAATGTATATATAAAAATAATAAAAATTTCCAATATATATTTATTAATATTATTATTTATATTTATTATATTAAGATGGTTTTTTTTTCTTTTTCATATTTTTGAAATATGTTATCATTAGTTGTTTAGTTGAATTTAAATGTACAAAAAGCTTAAGATTATTTGAATACATAAGAAAAATAAATTAAGCTAAATTAAGTTGGAAGTTATATATTGTACTACTTAAATTAAGTTAGAAGTGGAACACTAAAGTATTCAAATCATCTGAGCTGTATCTTAATATTGCATTTATTAAATTTTAAGAATGTTTAAATATATGACCATACAAAATATCTTTTAGAGTGAAAATTTTGAAAATTTTGAAGAAAAATTGCATCTCTAGAAATTTGTTCCCTCTTCGTACTTGATAGATCGATACAAAGATTTTTTTCCAAAAGAGTGGTTACACAAATTTTGCAGATGATCAACATGATATATTGTATATGCTTAAGATTAACTTGATAATTTAGAAGGTACTTACTATTCTCAATTGGTTCTATATATAAGAAGTATTATCAAGAAAGATCAATGGCATCTATCTTCTTCAATTTTTACTATATTGACACAATTTGTAAATGGTGAAGATTATGTATATGTTTATGATTAATAAATCATTTATTTATTTTATTTCCTTGGTTCAAAATATAGAGAGTAGTATCAAGAAGGGAGAATGCTAATATATTTTATTTCGTTTTTAATACATCATGCAATTTGTAGATGATCAAAATTATGTCTATGTATGAAGTTGATGATTCTAAATTGATTCAGTTTTCTCAATTTGTCGAGACATGGTTGAGACATAGAGAGTATTAGATAGAATTATACTCCTTGAATTACAAGAGGAACGATTTGAATAGAAATAATGTAAAAATGTTGAATGATCAAAATGCATATTTAAACCAATGCATTCATTTCAATGCACATGTCAATTTCTAGATTTGTTGATTTCAACTTACATGCATTTGTACATTCTAATTTCTATGTGTAACATACCCTCGTAACCTCACATGTAAAAGCAAGGAGTTAGATATTTTTTTACACAAATTACCCACAATTAATTATTCCTCATTAACCATTAGATATAATGTTCATTAGTACATAAAGTAAATTTAAATAGAAGACAATAAGTTGCATAACCAATTAACAACCACTCTTGTATTATATGATGTAACCTTGCATCCATTTCATGATTACTTTAATCACATTAATTAATCACATACTTGACATTACCAACATAACATTATGCACGAAATAAACATCACAAAATTAATATAATAAGAAATCACATCATTGAATACCAAACACCAATATACTCTGGAAACCCCATAGGGTGAAAACCAACAAACGTTCAATTTTATTATTAAATGCTCGTGAGGGTTTTCACCCCTCACTCATTGGCTTAGAAAGTATCCCATCCCTTGTCCATTGTTGTAAAATATTACAATGAAAATATCATTAAAATGTCACATAACTAGCTAAAAGCTATTACATTTTTCATGAAACCCTTTTCCTATAGATCTCCACTCTCTACATCATTGTGGCATGATTGCTCTTTCAATGTACAATCCTGCAACTCATACTCATGAGCATGGGCTGTTAGTTATTTATCTATGACAATGTTAAACATAATTTTTCTTTGGCACAAACTGCTATCGTGTCGTGCCATTGTTGTCATCAACAAACTTTGGCAACAAGATTAGATACAATATTAATAAATCAATAATCTGTCTCTAAAAGTGATCTGTTAACATCTACTCATGTGCATGAGTTGTAAATATAATATCACAACATGCTTCTTCTAACAACATTGTGCATGTATAAACAAATAATTATCATGCATGACATAATTACCACATTGCTATGATCATTTTCCCAGTAACACATGTTTATATCCAAACGATACCATTGTAACCATTCCTTCCATTAAAGGATACTATCAACTTATCTTTTTTTTTTTGTTCATGTAATTGGATAAAAACTTATTCAAAGAGAACTAACCCCTTAGCTTCTTCTTTGTGCATGTAACTAAGTAATCTTTCCAATACAATAGATATTATTATAATACATAAAAATGTGTATCTGTTATAAGGAAGGACTAACATGATAGACATTATGCAATTACAAGTCCCTTTTCGAAAAGCATCTTTCCCAAGATAGAGCTATTTACGAAATCTACTGTATGCACAAAAATATGCATTTTTCTAAACCATAACTAATGTTTTAGTCATTATTTCTTGCATGCGGATATATGTATTTTACAAAGGAAAACTAATACATTTATTCAAGTAAATAATTGTTATACTTTCCACAATACTTATTCACACAAATGCATATTTCTCTTTAAAATATCTAAGCCAATAGTTCTACCAATCCATGTTTCTCTTTAAAATATATAACACAATAGTTATATCTTCATACACGTAATAAACTATTGTTTCTATGCTTTTGCATATGTGTTCTTTTCACCTAGTTATTTTTCAAAGAACCCAACATAGTTTCTCTATCATTTATGTACAAAATTATTATGCAGTTGCTTTCATGAAAGTACCATAACAAAGTTCTCATGCATTTGTTTTCAAGAAAGTATCATAATCAACCTTTCTTTCAGGCATCAGAACTAAGATAACAATAATGGTAACCCTTTATGCATTAAACCATGCAATTAAAACAAACTATCTAATATGCAACACATAAATCGTTTACCTTTTTACTCACCTAAACATGTAACTTTTGCAAACTCTTGCAAAGAAATTAACACCATTAACATATCTTTCATGCATAAAAAGATGTATTCTTTCAAAAGAAGATTCCTATGGCTTATATTATCTCTGTGTATTTTATCTATGCATAGGTTATTATATTTTCTCATAACTAAGTATTGTTTTTCAAGAGAGCTCTCTTACCCATGAGAATATTTCACACTTACCCTCTTTAATCTATATTCACTTCTAGGAAAATGACTACGAAATCCCTTTTTAAGAAAAGAGAATTCATCCTATCTTTTCTTACATAAAAGACATATGCATGTTATATAAAGACAATAAATGTTACTTATCTTTTAATGTTACAAATATATATAACAACCATCTTTTTCTATATATAGTAATTACTATCTTTATCTAATATATTTTCTTTGCCTAGAAAAAATATAATCACAACCTTAATCTATATGTACAAATATATTTTCCTTCCTATGAAAAATAGTGTGAGTTCTCCTTATACACATTCACATATTAGATCATGGTGCATGTATATATTGAAATATAAAGAAGCGTGCAAGTAAAGGTAAAAAGATTCAGTGTAGCTAGTTAATAGTAGTCAAGAAAGACAACCAAATAAACTGATCTTTACCGAGAACCTATCCGTCAGATATAAATATGTGTTTCTACCTTTGTAAATCAACATTATAACTAAGATCCCATCTTCAATCACAACCATTTATTCCTTGATGCAATATTTATCTTTATCCATCAAATCAAGAATGATAACCACTACAACCTCACACTAGGCTCTCTTAAAAAAATAAATGCATAAATGATCTCTTCTACAACCAATTTCTTCTTAAACCGATGCCCACCAAGGAGAATACATATGTTTGTCTTGCTCCAGTCTTGATGGCGACATTTATCCCCCCCATTAAATTCATTGATGGCTCCTTCTGTTGAGACTAAAAAAGAATTGTTAAGATAGTTGAGGCCACCCATTTCTTGGGAAATATCCTAGCTATAATATCATTCTGGGTTATTTGTCCAACCCGTTGCCAACCAATCCCACCATATTAACCATCGAAAACTCTGGATGAATATAACAACTAAATTAATAATAAACTAATTAAAATGGTTATTGATTTCAATTGATTATTCATAATATTAAACTTAGTAAATATATGATTTTTAAATAATAACTTATGGTAAGCATGTTACACTATATTTATTTAGTATCCACATACATAGTACAATAATAATTGCAAATGTCAGTATACATTTCGATTTCAATAATTTGATTTTAATGTAAGTTTGCAATTTGAATTTTCTATTCAACTTATATTTATAATTAAAATTAAATTTTTATTTGAATTTATATTTTCAATTCTATATTTATCTCAATTTTAACATTTTTATTTTTTATTCAATTTCCAACGCACTAAATAAATAAATAAATAAATAATATATATATATATATATATATATATATATATATTATATATTTATATTATATTTTTATTTCTATTTAAATTTTGCTGACTTTCAGTTTCTATTTTTATTTATTTATTTTTTAACCAAAATTACTCCTCATTAATGGGGTTACACTCTGAGATACATTATCATTCAGTGTCCATCTCCTTATTAATAATTCATTCATAACATAAAATTATAGATGCATATAGTTTAAAATACATGTTAAACTAATTGTTATAAGATCTTTTTACCATACATGCACGTACAATTATGCTCAAATTCAATATCTATTGCTCGCATTTTCGTATATCACACCTCACTCAATATTTCTTTTATGAAATCATTTTTATATAAGGTAAGAGGAATATTTAAAAAATAATGTTATTTAGAAATTTCAAATATATATTTTATTTCCAATTTCTTTATAAAAATAATAGAATTAATGAAAAGTTAACGTTTTACTTTTCAAAATAAAAATAATATTAGGTTTAAATTTACATGCACATACAATTATGCTCAAATTCAATATCTATTGTTCGCACTTTCCTATATCACACATCCCTCAATCTTTCTTTTATGAAATAATTTTGTATAAGGTAAGGGGAATGTTTAAAAAATAATGTTATTTAGAAATTTCAAATACATATTTTATTTGCAATTTCTTTATGAAAAATATTATAAGTAAAGAAAAGTTAACGTTTACTTTTGAAAATAAAAATAATATTAGGTCTAAATTTACCTGAAAATATAAATTAGTATTGGCAAATAACCAAATTTCTACTAAGGAAATTTGCTTTATATTTTCTCATACAATTTGAAAGAGGAAGTTTGAAATGTGTAAATTCTAATGGTGTAAAACTAATATTAAAATTATAATAATGTAGAGTAATAATTGCATCATTTTGTTATACTTTAGTTTAATAATTGCATCATCTTGTTATTGTTTAGTTTTTTGGATTAACATAAATTAAATATTATATTAATTTAAATTTAATTTATATTAATTTGTTTCATAATTTAATTCATTAATTTATTTTTGCGTGAGATTATAATTTAATTTTGTAACATTTCAAGCAGCATAAACAACTATTGTGGTTATTAAGTTTTATTTTATTTTTGAGTGCATTAATTTTTTTACTTTATGTTGTTAAACTGATAAATGACTAAGGCTCAAAGTTCAGGATATATTTTGTTACCTATTTAATGGATAATTAGTAGTTTACATATTTTAATAAAAAATATTTGAAACAGTTGAAAACAAATAGTTACTCATCTGCTCTTGGGGGGATATAGATGGGGGAAGGAGTCTAGATAGTGAACACCCTTGAGTTGCGTGAAATAGACCAATGGGAAAAATACTCAATGATAGCCTGCATGGTAGGGGATATAGATGGGGAAGGAGTCCAAATAGAGAACATCCTTGAGTTGGGTGAAATAGACTAGTGGGAAAAATACTCAATGACAGTCTGCAAGGTACATGACTTGAGGCTCGAAAGTGAGTCCTGAGGCCCAAGGTAGCCTACTATAGTTGAACTCATTTCAATTGTGACGAGAAAGAGGTGCTTCAGGGAGAGTCTCGATGTAATTTCCACACTCATGGCTAGGTGGCGAGATATGTAATTTCCAAACTCGTGGTTGGGTGGTACAACTTTTGAGACAATCAGAGTTGCATGATTAGAAGTCTTTTAACATATAAGTAATTCAAATCTATAATTAGGATATGTTGGTTGAATATAAAGAAATAATAATTGACTTACAGACTTAATTAAAGATTAAAATTGCATAGAAGTACATTTAGGAATAGAATGGAAATGCTTACATTCAGTAGAATATATAGTAAATTTTACATACAAGTAATGCATGGTCTAGTTATTTTACTATAACAAATAAATACATACAAACCCTTGAAATTGTTAAAATAGAGTTTATGGTCTAGTTATTTTACTATAACAAATAAATACACACAAACCCTTGAAATTGTTAAAATAAACTTTATGATAGCAAGTAGGGAATTTTCAAAAGAATGAATGAGTTACAGAAGGAAAACATTTCCAAATAACAAGAAATCGTTATCTATTCATTCAGTTATTACCTTTAAATAAAAAGGGACCTTTATCAATCATAACAAGGAGAAAATGGTAAGGAATATACCAATACAGGGAGATTCATTCTTTATAAAAAAATGAAGTGCTGAGCTTAAATAGTGTTCTTCAATCTTGAAAAAAAGGGACTATGATTTAAAAACTTAGATTAAGCCCATGGTGGTAGAACTAGCTCATCGGCATGGAAATGTCATAATCATTAAATAACCTAAACTCTCGGGTCTAGAACTTAACGGAGTCATTAAAAAAAAAAATATCCACTACTCAACAATTTTATTTTAGAGAAAATACCAAGTTAAATCCTTAGTCGAAACTTATAAAAAACTGTTCCAAAACCCATGTTAACATCGTGCGTAAAACATAACCAATGAACATAGACATCCAAATAAAGGTATAGCTCAGCAAGGTTCGGCGTAAAGCCTCTACTCATAACACGATTCTTCCATAGTATAAATTACCATATGACTGTGAAACATCTAATGAACCAAAGAAGATTTTCCGATGAGTAAACATAAGTGGAAGTCCATAATATTTTAAATAAATATGAATAACGATGTCTTAACCACACGAAAAGCAAATTAGCCATATTGTGTTACGCAGGATACCTGGAAATAAGTGACAACAACCTTAGAACCGAATTCGAGTCCAAACCTACTATTAACCAAAGTCTCAAGGAATGCTGAGAAGGCGAGGTTCACACCTAAGACTGGAGAACTCTGGTAGATGATGGTCGACCTTCAATTCCTATAAGATGAACTCGTTAGCCAAACTAGGAATAAGAATCCATAAGAAGCCAATAGAAGTAAGTTAAGGAAGACAAAAAAATAACATGCTGACCTTCCAGAAGTTGATTTTTCTTATGCCTACGTTCCACAAAATCCGAAAGCCATTGCGCCATGCATAGACGGTAGGAGCATCTAGTTGGACATCAAGCCAGATGAAATAGTGAAGCAAAAATACAACTACAATGACTTAGAAATATGGAGCTGAATAGGGTCGAGGGGTTTAGGATACCTACTAGTGAGGGTATGCTGGAACTCTCCTTTGCATGCAACAGAAATGAGCATGAAATTACTTGAAGCCACCAAGGTCCAACCTCATTGCAGAGGTGTGACAACGAAAAACCCAACAACAAATGAAACCACAATCAACCAGGCGCGGGAGAATTGGGTAGATGGTAAAACCCTAACCCCTCCATACCGTCGGATCTCCCTCTAAAAATTAATGGAAGAGGATTCGGCTAGTTGTCGTAGGTGAACCCAACCCTCTAAGGAACACATGTAGTGTGATCTGTCATGTTCATGTCGCGTGTACTAGAGTACATATAACAATTAACTAAGGTTTGGTCATGGACATCAATATTATTTGGAAGCCATGTGAAGAGCAATTGCGACTCGACGTGAACCTTGTTTACCTTATTGTGTTAAATATAACCAATAAATCATCAGGGCTCCATTAACGATGACTTGCTGTGTTTACAATATTTTTTTTATATTTATATATTTATTTCTGTAAATTGTTTTTGTAGTGTTACCAAAGGTATCAGAACTCAGGTTTGTACACTGAGACTCTTTAGGGAACTACACATATCTGAATAAAGGTGACATTAATCAAAATAACTAAGTGTGCATGTGAACACAAAGACCCACATCAACACAAAAGGGCTCCGAATGCAGAGGAGCCCAAGACCGTCAAACCCTCCAAAGACAACTTATGTGAATGCCAACCATGAAATTTGGATACAGCTAGAAGAGGAATCTCATAAAGCTAATGTTGTTCTACTCAAAACCGTTCAACAAGTGTATGTTGAGATGACAAATTTAAGAAGAAACAATGAACAACTATGACTAGAATAGAAGAGAATTCTTAAAAGTTTATCGAATCGACAAAATCAACGAGATCCAGACCTCAGTGCTAAAGACAGAGAGAAAAATCCAACGGCTTAGCATGAAGAAGAGAATGTTGAGTCAGCTAAAAAACATGGGGATGATGAAGAAGGGTATTTCGACAATGTATTTTACAAGTGCAAGACCAAAAGACATAAATCTGAGTTAAAAGGAGAATTCAAAAAGATTAAATTGTCACATTTTGAAGGTGAATTTGAAGCGACAACTGAATCTTGGTTAATTGACATGAGAAAATACGTTCAAATTTATGATTACATTGATAAATTGGAAGCACATTTTGCAGTTTATCAGTTGAGAGATAATACTACTCTTTGGTGGGAAGAAATCAAAATTGTGAGGAAAATCGATGAATAACAGGGTATGTGGAAATAATTTCAAAAGTATTTCAAGGACAAGTATCTAACTAAACATTATTATGAAAAGAAAGTGAAGGAATTTCATGAGTTAAGAATGGGAACCTTAACCATGAATGAATATGTGAAATGATTCACCTCCTTACTGTGTTATGTGCCTTATATGCAAGAAGAAAAGGCAAAAATTTAGCATTTCATCAATAACCTACCCAATATTATGAAGGAGAAGCTTGAGTTTGATTACCCAAGAACCATGGATGATGTGGTGCGAAAAGGCCCCATATGTTACTAGAAAATGAAACAGAAAAACGAGGGACCTGAAGGAGGATTGAAAAACAAGGGAAGGAACTTGATCCCAAATAACAAGTTTTTTTTACTAATGGTAGAAATATACAACAAAAACCTCTTAGTGAATTTCTAGTAAGAAACTAGCCCAAAGTTACATATTTTGGAAATAGATAGTGAGAAGGAGTTAATAAATCTATTAATGACCAAAAGTCAAAAGTTCCTTTGCAATGTTGGGGATGTGGAGAACCCCACTATCACAAAAACAGTTTAAATAAAGAGAGGACATAACACTGATCAAATATGCAAGAAGCTTACATGGTTGGAGAAGTGGTGAGGAGCATGCCCAGAATTAATGTTTTTCTGGATGACCATCAAGCAAATTACCAACCCACCATGATTGAATGTGAAGGTATGATTGCTAAGCAACCTATCTCCATTTTGTTTGATCCCAGTGCTACCCTAAGCTATGTTAGTCCTAAGGTTGTAGAAAGTTGTCAACTATAGAGCAGTAAGTTTTCAAAACCATGGTTAGTTCAATTAGCCATCGGGGAAAAAAGAATGGTAATTGCAAAAATAGAACATTGCCCTATAACAATTTCAGGACAACCCATTTATGTTGACCTTAATATACCCATTTTGGGTACATATGACATTTTAATAGGATTGATTGGTTAGAAAGATGTTGGTCCCTAGACGATTGCAAGCAGAAAATTGTGAGTTTTATCACTGAGTCAGGCCAAAGGAAGGAACTTGAAGGAATCAAGACAAATACCAAGTTGTGTACTATTACTGCCACTCCACTAGGAAAATGTATTAGGAAAGGTTGTCAGATATATGTTGTCTAGGTGGGATTTACAAACTCCAAAAATAAAATGATCTCCTTAGAAAGTATTCCTGTTACTCAGGAATTCACTGATGTATTCCCTCAATACATTCCTAGATTAACACCCAAGCGTGATATTTATTTCAACATTGAACTAATTCTATGTGTACCACTTGTATCCAAGGCCCCTTAGCACATGAGCATACCTGAGTTAATAAAACTCAAAATGTAGCTTCAATAACTTCTATACAAAAATTATATTTGCCCTAGTGTGTTCCCTTGGGGATCCCCCATACTGTTTATATGGAAGAAAGATGAAACTTTGAGATTATGCGTCGATTATTATCAGTTAAATAAATTGACCATAAAAAATAAATACCTCTTGCCAGGTAGTGATGATCTATTTGATCACATGCAAGGAGCCAAAGTATTCTAAAAAACTGATTTAAGGTCTCGCTACCACAAAATAAGGATAAAGGAGGAAGACATTCACAAAATTGCATTCTGAAACTTGTTATGGTCATTATGAGTTAGTGGTGTTGCTGTTTGGCCTCATAAACGCCCCAGCTACTTTAATGAGTTTGATGAATGGTATTTTCTAGCCTTATCTTGATAGATTTAGTGATTTTTATTGACGATATTTTAATATGCTCCAAGAATCAGGAGAAGCATGAAAAGCATCTAAGGAAAGTGTTGTAGTCTTTGCGAGAAAATAAGTTATATGCTAAATATAGCAAGCGTGACTTTTTCAAAAGTCAGGTTCAGTACTTGGATCACATTATATCAGTAGAGGGAATATCAGTGGACCTAGAAAAGACCAAAACCATTACGGAATGGATTGTCCAAAAGAATGTTGCTGATATTAGGTCATTCTGGGGTTTGGCTGAGTATGACCATGGGTTCATCGAAGGATTTTCAAAAATCTCTTTCCCAATGAAGTCATTACAAAAAAAGGACACACTTTGCAATGGATAGCTGAATGTCAGCAAAGCTTTGAAAGACTAAAATTCCTACTTACCACTGCACCCATGTTAAAGGTAACAGATCTGAAAAAGTCTTTCGTGGCTTGCACAGGTGCTAGTAAAGAAGGTGTTGGGGGAGTTATGATATAGGAGGAAAAAGTTATTGCCTATGAATCATGGAAATTGAAGGAGTGTCAGCAACAATATTATTCTTATGACCTTGAATTAACAACGGTAGTGTATGCACTTAAAATGTGGCGACACTACCTATTGGGGAAGAAATTCTTTCTATTAACAGATCATAGCAGCCTTACAAATTTATTTAACCCATCTAGCTTAAATGTTTGGAGGGCCAGATGGAAAACATTTTTGAGTGAGTTTGATTTCAAAATGAAACATCTTAAAGGGATGAAAAATTGAATGGTTGACTCATTGAGCAAGAAATTACATTGTATTTATGAGGTCCAAACCAGTTAGGTATGCTCAAACATCCCTGAAATCATAAAGGAAGCCTCCCTCAAGGGTCTGTTGAAAAGTGGGCAACAAGAAATGCTAAGAATAGAAATTGCTAATAATAGCACTTCTGTTAGTGTGGATATTAGCGACATTGGGTGAGAAGTGAAATTGCTAAAAATAGCATTTCAGGGTCCCTATTTTAGTCAGTCCCTCGACAAACTATAAGAAGTAAAATTCGAATTTGATACTAACAACAATTTGTAAATTAATTAATTAATTCAGTTTGAGTTAATTAGTTAAGGAATTATGAACTTGAAGTCTATGTGAGGACATGCAATAGTTTCTCCTTTGATTGAGGAATTTATCCCTTGATTAAAGGAGATAAGGATGAGTTCTATATTGAGTGTGATTAGTTGACTTAGTTTAACTTAGTCATGTCTAGTTAGATTAATTTAACAATTTGTTAAATTAATGAGAGTTCAGTTAGTTAGTGCTTGCATGCATGTAAATATTGTATTTTAGATAACTGAGTATTTACTCATGGATAACTCATGCATGTCATTTCAGACAGAGACCCAGTTGAGATCAAATGGAGGGACAATGTACTATTAGTTGCTAGGATATTCCTTGGTGAATATTCCTTGCATGCAAAAGGAATATTATTCCTTATGGATTGTGCAGTTGGATCAGAGGTTACAGTGAGTGTGATGTGGCCAATTCACACATGTGATATCATTGGACCCCAATCAAAACTACACAAGGAAATAGGAGCCTGAAGGACTTGTGGAGCCTATATATACAGGCCTAAGTAGTCCATGAGCTTCATCACCTGATTATAGAGATAGTACAATAGCTTTTGAGCTAATTCTTTTTGTATGTTGGAGAGTATTTCCACTTGATTGATAATACAGTGTTGCGGTTTTAGGTTGGTTCTTTCCCTAATGAAATATATTCTATGTTATGTGTGATTGTTTCTTCTTAATGAGTTATATGTGCTCTTATTGATTTTTCTCTCATAGATTAAGCTTCTGCTAATTGTTTTATAGAACTGGAGAAAGTATTATGCTTTAGTAAATTGCATATATTAGGTTGATCTATAGGTGAAATTTCTATAGGGTCTACAGTACACTTTTCTTTGGTAAGGAAGCTCAGTTGAAAGGGGAAACATAAGATTTTGAAATAAATTCAAATCATATCCTCACATCCAAAAACAGAATATTTGTTCCCAACCAAAATTCTGTTAAACTGTTGATATTGGATGAGTTCCACAGGAAACCATGTGCTAGCCACCTAGGGTACCAAAAGTTGTTTTTAGCCATCAAGAAAGGTTATTTTTGGCCTGGGTTAAGGAAAGATGTCACTGAGTACTTCTCCAAATGTTTGGAATGTTAGTTGGTGAAGGCAAAACATCAACATCCCACTGGTTTGTCACAACCATTTTCCAGCCCAGAGTGGAAATGGGAGACCATCTCTCTAGTCTTCATCACTGGCTTACCTCACACCAAAAAGTAGCATGAGTCAATTATGGTAGTGGTGGAAAAATTGAGCAAAACCACTAAATTTATACCTATGAAATCCACTTACAAAACTGTGGAAATTTAGACATATTCATGAAGGAATTTTTTCATCTGCACGAGGTACCCAAGGTGGTAATTTTTGATACGAATGTAAAATTTACATCCATGTTCTGGAATCTAGTGCTCGAGGACCTGTTACATATGTTTGTGATACAACAACCACATATGTGGGAAGACTATCTCCACCTAGTGGAATTTGATTATAATAATGGGCATCATGTGTCACTCGACATGAGCCCCTTTGAGGGTTATATGGGAGAAGGTGCAAGGTGCCCATAGATTGGGATAGTCCAGTCAATAAGCTAGCCTTGGGTCATGACATGCTAGAAGAAATGGAGGAGACAATTAAGAATGTTCGAAAAAATATAAAGGTTGCCCAAGACAGGCAAAAGATGTACAAAGATAAAAATAGGACATACAGAGAATTTCAACTAGGGGATAATGATATACCTAAGAGTAAAGCCACGAGAAAGTTCTTTACAATGGAGAGGTTGTGCCAAGTTAGCATCCCAGTACTGTGGACCCTTTCAAGTCTTGGAATGGATTGGACCTGTAGCATATAAGCTTGCATTAGCAAGCCATATCTGGGTCCACAATGTTTTCCATGTTTCCTTGCTAAAAAATATATGTACAACCCTCAATGTATAATTAGCTAGGAAAATATTTAGGTAATCAGTTAAGTAGAATACATAACTTTTGGATAAATTGTTTTGAGAAAGTTGTGACTGTGAATTGTTTATGTGCAAGTCAAACCAGAAGGAGAATTTTTGGTAAAACCCCTTCGTATTCTAAATAGGAGAGAAACCACCTTATGGAAGCGAGCCATCACCCATGTTAAAGTGCAGTGGAAGCACTTTGGCTTGGATGAGGCCACCTAAGAAGAAGAGGAATTTATGCGAGAAGCCTATATAGCATTATTTTCTTAAATAAGAAAGAACACTAGGGATGATGTTCCTCATATGGGGGAGGAGATGTAACACACCAAGCTGCATAAACAATTATTGTGGTTAATAAGTTTTATTTTACCTTTTACTGCATTAATTTTCTTACTTTATTTTGTTAAAATGATAAATGACTTAGGCTGGAAGGCCAGGATATATTTTATTACCTAATTAATGGATAGTTAGGAGTTGACATATTTTAACAAAAACTCGTTGAAACAATTAAAAGAAATATTTAAAAAGAAACGATTACTCATCTGCTCCTTAGGGCGGGGGGTATAGATGGGGAAGGAGTCCAGACAGAGAACATCCTTGAGCTGGGTGAAATAGACTAGTGGGAAAAATACTCAATGATTGTCTGCAAGGTATAGGACTTCAAGCTAGATAGTGAGTCATGAGGCTGAAGCTACCCAACTATATCTAGACTCATTTCAACTGTGACGAGAAGGAAGTGCTCGGGGCAGAAACTGGACGCAATTTGTAAACTCACAGTTGGGTGGCGAGACTTTCTGGACAGGATCAAAGTTGCATGATTACAAGTCTTTTAATAGATAAGTAATTCAAATCTATAACTAGGATATGTTGGTTGAGTATAAAGAAATACTAATTAACTCACAAACATAATTAAATATTAAAAGTGCATAGAAGTGCATTTAGGAACATAATGGAAATTATTACATTCATCATAATAGATAGTAAATTTTATAGAAAAGTAATGCATGGTCTATTTATTTTACTATAACAAATAAATACACAGAAACCCTTGAAATTGTTAAAATAAGCTTTATGATAGCAAGTACAGATTTTTCAGAAGAAGAAATGAGTTACATAAGGAAAACATTTACGAATAATGATAAATCACTATCTATTCATTCAGCTATTAACTTTAAAGAAAAATGGACCTTTATCAATCATTACAAGGAGAAAATGATAAGGAATATACCAATACAGGAAAATTCATTCTTTATAAAAAATGAAGGACTGAGCTTAAATAGAGTTCTTCAATCTTAAAAAAAGGGGAATTTGATTTAAAAATTTATATTAAGCCCATGGTGGTAGAATTGGCTCATCGAACTTGAAATGTCACAATCATTAAATAAACCAAACTCTCATGTCTAGAACATAATGGAGTCACAAAAGATATAATCCACTGTTCAACTTTTTCTTTTAGAGAAAATACCAAGGTAAATCATGAGTTGAAACTCATAACAAAGAGTTCCAAAACCCATGTTAACACCATGTGAAAAACATAACCAATGAACATAGACATCCAAATAAAGATCTAGCTCAGCAAGGTTTGACATAAATCCTCTACTCGAAAAACAGTTCTTCCACAGTATAAATTAGTAGATGATTGTTAAACATCTAATGAACCAGAGAAGATTTTCCAATCTGTAAACATAAGTGGAGTTCCATAAGAACTTAAAATAAATACGAATAACTTTGTCTTAACAACGTGAATAGCAAACCAGCCTGAATGTGTTATGTAGGATACCTACAAACAAGTGACAACAAAATCATAACCCAATTCAAGTCGAAACCTACTATTTACGAAAGTCTTAATGCATGCCTTCGTACCTAAGGTTGGACAACTACAGTAGACAATGACCCACATTTAATTCCTAGAGATGAACTTGTTAGCCAAACTGGGAATAAGGATTCACAAGAAACCAATGGAAGTAAGTTACAAAAGATAAAAAGATAGCATGCTCATGTTCCAGAAGTCGATTTTGGTTTTGGCTACCTTCTATGGAATTTGAAATCCATTGAGCCATCCTTGGATGGTGGGAGTAGCCAGTTAGACACTGAATAAGATGAAATATTGAAGAAAAAATGCAACTGCAATGGCTTATAGATATGGAGTTGGATAGGGTCAAGGGGTTTAGGATACCTGCTAGTGAGGGTATGTTGAAACTCTCCATTGCAAGTAGCAGAAATGAGCATGAAATAACCTAAAGCCACCAAGGGCCAACCTCGTTGCAGAGTTGCGACAAGGAAAAACCCAACAACAAATAAAACCACAGTCGGCTGGATGCAGGAGAATTGGGTAGATGGTAAACCTTAACCCCTCCCCACAGTCGGATTGCCATCCAAAAATCAATGGAAGTGGATTAGTTCAACTATCGCAAGTGAAGCCAACCCTCTGATGGACACATGTAGAGGGATCCATCATGCTCATGCCACATGTACTAAGGTACATATAACAATTAACTAAGGTCCAGTCATGGACATCAAGACCATTCGAAAGCCATGTGAAGAGTAATGGTGACTTGGCAAGAACCTTGTTTACTGTATTGTATTAAATATAACCAATTGTGACAAATAAGTCATCATGACACCATTAATGATAACTCAACCTTTACTATGTTTACAAATATTTTTTTTGATATTTATATATTTATTTCTGTAAACTGTTTTTGTAGTGTTACAAATTTACTATCTTTTTTTTTTTAAATGTGAGAACGCCTATTTGATATTGAGCTATAGAGAAACTTTTCATATTAAACTATAGAGAAACACTTAATGCAATAAGTATTTATCTCACATTTCACATCCTAATGAATTTTAAAAACCACATAATTCCTCAAGGAAGAGAAAGTGTGAAAAAATCTGTATCACGAAGAATGACCACATAATTTACCCGAGAAAATAAAATGAAAGAGAACAATGATAATTTCTAATAATAAACAATTTGTTTAAAAATACATTTCATATTAGTAGGAAAATAATGTTGTATATACAATATATCTTAAAAATGATTCTCTATATGAAATAATGGATGATTTAGTTAAAGGGGTTATGTTTAAGATGAGGTGTATTAGTATTTGCATACAATCATGTTATGAATATTATTCATGAATATATGGAAAAATGGATCATTTACTGAAAATGGTTAGCTATAACATAAGGTGCATTAGTCTATGTGGAGAACCATATATTAACCATGAATGTGGAGAAGAATTTATTAAGTTTTTTATGAGGTTTCTTTTATGGATTATTAGTGCTTCAAAGACTAAAAACAAATTTATAACTCATTTGCACTTTCCAATCATTTTTTTTCCTCAATGTATAGGAACTACAACATTCAATTAATATCTTCGTTGAGGGGTATTTCTTTGTTGTCTATTCCTTAGATAGCATGAGATGTGGCTTAAAATTCCTTATGGCTTTGTGTACTTTACTTATTGTTTATTACATAGTTAATACATTATGAACAAACCCCACATTTTATTATATCTTGGAAGAATGGTTCAATATGGTTACATGAGATACTGTACATTTAGGCCAGGTTAGATTTAATCGTGATTTTTATTATGTGTGATTTTAAACATACACATTAATATGATTAGCTTATCATTCTTCAATCTATTGGTTTTAGATTTATGGATCATGATTGCATTTTTTCTTGAGAAGGTATGCTTTGGTCACCATGGCTTGTAATAGAATTTGTATTTATTTATAATCTATCACACCTTGGTCTTCATGACCTTTACTAGACCCTGTCTCTAGTTGTTAGATAGTGAACCTTATCATGTAATATTTGTTAGATTTATAAGCTATTATGCATGCATCACAAAGAGATTCATAAACCTCTTTTGGGAAGAGAAAATTAGGCATACTGACCATTGGGGGATATATTTCTTCATTATTCTATCCTTAAAATGACCTTTATGTTTTGGAAAATAGAAAACATAGAGTTTAACACAACAAAACAATATTATTAATTCTGGCATAATATTGTACACACTTGCTCACACCATACATCACAATGTATCCCATTATATAATGATGGAATCCATAGACTCATTCGATATAACAACATGGAAGGTAGAGACTCTCACTCAACCACAACTCACTTACATTTGAAAACAATGAATTCTAGAGAACTTCTTATCACTCACATATATCTAGATTCCTAAGAAGAAAACTCAACAAACCTATCACATTTCGAGACTCTTTCACTTCTACATTATTCTAACATCCCCCTTAATGGAGAAATGGATTTGCTACAATATACAATAATTCATGCTCATCTGAGCCTTAGATAGGCTTAAAAATATGACTCAAATTTTCATTTTGACTTTCTTTGCTTCAACATACTCATGGAATTTCTTCTTGGACTTATTACTCCATACTTTGATGCTTTCAACCTGCATAGTATTCTTCCTACTCCAAATCATGAACTCTAGATATTCATTCTTATTGCAACTAGGATGATCCCAATCCATTTCAACTAGTTTTTCAACAAGTTCATCTCCATCATGAATAGCTTCTTGTTCATAGGGCATCTGCCACCTCAATGCATAATAATGTTTAATCTCTTCAGGAATCAATACATGAAAATTTCATTAAAATTTTCATTTTCTATGTCATCAGTATTATCTTCAAAATTCATTCCTACAAATTCTATGAAGACTTCATTAAAACATGGTGCTTAAATCCATTCTTTGAGGAACTTTAATTCGTCTTCAAATTCTGTTGTTTCTTCCTTGTTGTTGCTAATATCTACACACTAAGAAGCATTCATGATATTCACTAAATTATCATAATTTTAATTATTTTCATCTTCCTTTATATTGAAAGTTTCATCCATTTCTTCATCCCTATCCTCCACCAAATCCTCATTATTTTTTGCATACTCAATTTAATATTGGTCTTCTAATTGTTCTTTGACCTGGGTTACTCCTCCATTGAGTAATTTATATACGAGATTCTTTTTTTGTAACATTTGGAACCAAATTTCTCTTGAAAGTTGTTCATTATCATATTTCACTTTAAGTTGTTCAATTCCTTTGCTCTCTTTTCTTGTAACCTTCTTTATGGATTCTTCTAGTGACTCTTCAAACATCTTTCTTCCCCTCACATTGTACTTCATCTCTAGAATATCCCAAAATATTTTTACATTACGTACTTCACCATATTCATGCAAAATACTAGACAAGATGTTCATCCAGTGCTGATATAATAAGAAACAATGCTACTATACCTATACTTTAATATTGGGAATTTTTAAAAGTTTCTTGAGCAAATTCCCATAAATCTACTCAACCAAGAAGTCCCTCCATTTTAGTGGCCCAAAGTTTAAATTTTTTATGAGAGAAAGATGGAAATAAATGGCAGTAATTGTTTCAATATTGCAACAATGTCTTTAAATCATTCATTGATCTGGTCCAGTTCTATATTTTGATCCTCAAATATGGGTTCTTCCACTAAAAGCATTCCTTTGATTCTTTCGCCTCAATTTTTGAACTACGCAAGGTTCACAGGGTGGAGTGAACCTTACGTAGTTCGAAAATTGGGAAGACACACATTGCAGACTAGACGAGAGATGTAATTGTAGATTGGCGATTACGAGATGGATTAGGTGATTCTGTACCTGGGCTCAAATGCAAATGTATTACCTAAACAAACATGGGACTACATGGGTAAGCCTACGCTACAATGGTCTCCTATCCAATTGAAGATGGCAAATCATCAAAATATCTCGCCCATGGGAACGCTGAAAGGAATTACAGTAGATATTCATGGCACAAGTACCTAGACAGACTTCGAAGTTATTGAAATAGTGGACAAAAATAGGTCGTACCTTGCGTTGTTAGGGATAGATTGGGCCACTGACATGAATGGGGTTATTAATCTCAAACATCTGAAGATTATATTTGAAAGGAAGTCTCTTTGCGTAGTCCTTTTGCTAGATCCAACCAAAGGATTGTACTACATAGAACCAGTGCGTGACGCAGAAAGGGACGATGCATTGTATTGTATTTACAAAATTGCTGCACTCAGGCGAAAGGGGGAAAAGGCCCCACAGGAAGCGAGGATCTCACAGGGCTACACCGAATCATGCATTGACAATTCAAATGAAGAGGATGAGCAGTGGTAGAACAGGGTAAATGGAGTAACCACATTACACTACAATATGATGATGAAATCCATGTATTGCGTTAGAGCTCACAACCGTGAGCTGCCGATTTACGATGGGTTGATAGTAGTATATGAATTCTTGATTAAGCTTGAAAGCGGAATACCAGAGTACCAACGATTGGGTGCGTTAAAATGGATATTGCATGTGACACCTATGCAATGGTATGGCACACATGAAGGAACTTTTGAAGATTGGTGTAGCTGCAGGCGCATGATGCAGATAAGATTTGGGAAGTTAGAGCTCCGAATAACACAAAACTATGATGGGCGAGATGATCCATGCATGCACTTGAACAAATGGACCAAAGCTTATGGCGAGGAACCTCAACCAGATTGGGTGCACTTATTTTATCATACCGTGGATGTCATCCCACGGAACTGGTATACTGAAACAGAACTTCGACATCTGTTATCAGGAAATCTAGTGTCCATTCAGAGTTGTTAGTCCCACTAAGATGGGTAGATATCTTAGAAACAAACGAACTAAAGTTACTTTTGTTTTCCTTTATGAGAAGTAGATGGGAGAGAAGTAGAGAGTACCAACCTCAGTCTCTCACTTGGCTCCTTGCTTGTTCCCTCTCCCCTTTGATAGATATTTTCCACTCCTTCCTTGCTTACCCCCTTTTAAAGAGCACCTGTAAAGTCAAAGTAGCATGATACCATAAAAGCATAGAGATCTACGATCATAATCAATATAGGACCAGATATATATTGACAACACAAATGCATATATCGACTCAAACATACAAGAACGTGGGGGAAAAATCGAATAACTTTATTCATAGAAAGAGTAGAAGAGAGGATTACAACCCATTAATCTAACCCAACATCATCCTCCCAACATGAAAGCCCTTCTTCACCTCATGAAAAGATTAGATCACCCAACACTATGATGTTCCACCAAGAAACCAATAGCACTTCCTTACAAGATACAAGATTCCAGCCTCTGG
>APFE030960447.1:83641-148141 GCA_000404065.3 Pinus taeda
GACTATTCTATTCACCTTTGCTAGATTGGCTGGTAGCGCGGCTCTTCACTTGGCCAACAAGTCCTATATGCAGTACGCCTTGGAATGCCTTCAACCAAAGGTGTTCAACTAGTGTGATGGAGTACATCCGATGATAAAAGAACTTACCAAGGTGAAAAACAGAAGATCCAAGAACTTTGGCTATGGTTCTATTTTGACCGCTTTCGCCTTGGAGAAGATCCCACTGATGCAGCCACAATACATTTCACTTGGTTTTCCACCACCGACTGAGCCACGGATGTAGAGATGGGTTGAACTTATGGCCTGACATGCTAGTCAGCCACAAGTTTCTTTCTCTGATGCCTTCTTCGAGTGGTTCAACCATCAGGAGATGGTTTATGCCGAGTGTCTGTATGCTGGTATGGATTTCTGAGGTGACCTGGATTTGGTGCTACCGGCTGGTGAGAAGTGGCGTGTCATAGGTAAAATATATGACCATATCCATGTTTATTTCTCTTATAATGTTCTTGTGCTTTATTTTATCAAGACTTAATCAAAACTCATGTGCTTATACAGATATCGGACCAGTGCGACCAGCAGTGCACTTGAGAGAAGCAGTGGCCATTCCAGCAGGAGAGGCTGTAGGGAGGGCTGTCCTTCATGACCTGGATGTGGCCAAGACTCTTGCTGTATTGTAGGATCAAATTGAGGGTCTCACTCTTGGTATCCTGGATGTGAGGCCCAACGAGTTACCTCTGAGGTTACAGTGACATACTACTGGTGTGCCGAGTCGATGGACTAGGCTTTTACACATGATTGCACAGGCAATGACTTGTTGTCACCAGCATCATTAGACTAGGGTGCTCCCTAGCATTTTGAGTTTTTGGGTCATTTGACTGATTTTGTCTTGGACACAGAACACTATGTATAAACCATAAACGATTATATATATTTTTGATTTTCGGAGCTTTATTTTGGTTAAGTTATGTGATCCTGATGCAAATATTGATGAAATGCTTTTCTTTTATAAATGTTGCAAATGTCTATCTAACACATAATTTTCTAAGGAATCCGTTAATGTGTTTAAGTTTCTGGAAATATGTTGGTATTGGATAGAATCAAACTATCTTTCCAAAATATTGACCCTCAGGAACATACAATAGATAGCTGGATTCTGCACGGAATAGATGTCGTTGGGCTGTAGAATGACCAGTTGTGAGTCTAGCCCGACGATAAGTTGGCGTATGCCATGCACGATGGCATCAGAGAGGAGCTCTATAAACGCATTGTATTTAGCGATGTTGTTCGTTGATCGACCAATACATACCCCTCCAAAACTCACTAACTCACTGCTTGGATCAAAGATGGCCCAGGCCACAGAAGATAGGTTCTGCGAACTACGACTCGCTCCATCAACATATCCAACAAACGACTCCAATAGGTTCAATATCTGCAAAAATGTAAAAGTGGATTACTTGACCAAAACGATTACTCTTAGTGAAAACAAAAATGTAACAAAAGCATATGAAGAGGTTACTACACTGAGTCAAGCATAGTAACACTTAAGGTACAACCCGTTTTAGGGTTAAAACTGTGGAATCCAATCATAATCCACTAACTCGTAGGCTCCTTTTGCTAATACACGGTTAACGATATAGGGGCCCATCCATAAAGACTGGAACATACCAGAACCTAACTTGTCAGACTCTTGGTCGTAAAGTAAGACTAGGTCACCTTCTGAGAAGACATGGGGTTTGACATTCTTGTCAAACTACGCCTTGACTTGTTTCTTATGTGCTTCATTAGCCAAGGACATCATGACGGATTTCATCTATTTGGATCAATTCCAAGAAACGAGCCTCCTCTTCTGAAGTTCCAGGGAGAAGGTCGACTACGAGCTTGACGGATGAGATTTCGCACTGATCTTGTAAGATTGCTTGTAGGTCGTACACCAGCTAAAAGGGTGTAAACCTAGTCACATTCCTCACCGATGTCTGGTATGCCCACAATGCTGAGCACAAGATTAGGTGCCAACTCCATTTATGGACTCCAAACATCCTTTACAGCATGTGCTTCAGCACTTTGTTGATTGCCTCAACTTGCTTGTTAGCTTGTGGATAATACGGAGTAGAGCTATTGTGGGACAGTCCTAATTTGGTAGCTAATTCAACCATCATGTGATTGTGGAAATGCGATCTGTGATATGTGACTATAGCTTGTGGAACACCGAACCTGGAGATTACATGATTGAAAAAGAAAAGAGCAGTTGTTTCGTCGATGTTGTTTAATGTAGGCATCACCTCAGCCCATTTCGTAAAATAGTCAACTGTGACTATTATATACCCATGCCCCCTAGCCGAGGTGGGGTTACATGTTATGAAATCTATGCCCCATTTGGTGAATGGCCCAACAACAACTACTGGCTGCTGAGGTGTGGGTGGTATTCTAGTTTTGTGATCGAAGATTTGACAAGCATGGCAACTTCTGAGTGCAGTTATGCAACCTTGAACATTGTCGACCAGAAGTATCCTAATCGTAAAATACTTTGTGCAGTAGCGTAACTAGATTGATGCCCCCCACATGTGCTTGAATGACAATCATTCATGACTTTTTTGGCATCCTCATGGGTGAGGCACCTCCACAAAACTGTATTGATACCACGACGGTAAAGCGTATCACCAATGATCATGTAGTCTTGTGCTTGGTATCGAGTAAGTCGTTGTTCTGAGCGGGAGGTATTAAACCTATATGTTTGGGTCTAGAGATGGATTATTATATCTCCATACCATGGATCTCTTGAAGATATCAGAAACAAAGATTCATCGACGATTGTTTCTATGGATGTTGAATCGTTGGATGACGATGGGAAGTCACATAGTAACTCCGCGAAAACCAGGGCTTTCTCTGATTTGGATTTTATGAATTCCAAATCAAAATCTTGCAAAATTGCTATTCATTTTAGATATTTCCCCCCAAGAAACTGTCGTGATAAGATATAATTGATGGGGTTGTAATTTGACAAAATGGTAGTTTCTTGAAAGAGGACATAGTGTCGAAATCACTGTATCGGTTGAACAACTGCGAGAGATAGCTTTTCAACATAGGAGTACTTGCCTTTTGTATCATTTAAGTTTTGACTTAAATAATAGATAGGATGTTCAACTCCATTGTCTTCTTGAGCTAAAACCATTGTGATGGTCGTATCCATTGTAGCTAGATACAGGTTAAAGTCTTTTTGATAATTAGGAGCATATATTAATGATGCTTTTACTAGGGATTCCTTTAGAGCATCAAAGGAAGCTTGCACAACCTGATCCCAATTGAAGGGTACTTCTTTTTTCAACAGATGCATATAACCTTTAGCAAGTTCGGCGTAATTTGGATTAAACCTCCTTAGAAAGTTTGCTTTCCCGTGGAGTTTCTAAATTTGAAGCAAATTTGAAGGTGGAGGTAGATTGATGTTTGCCTGAACCTTACATGGGTTGAGGTGAATCCCGTCTTTTGAAACTACAAAGCTAAGTAAATAACTAGAACTGACACAAAACACACACTTGTGTCGATTGAGTCATATCTTGTAGTGTTAGCAACGTAGAAATATTGCTCTCAAATGTTACAGATGATCAGTTCACTTTCGCAAATGAGCCGGAAGATCATCGAGATATGGTTGAACGATGTTTTTGATGTCATGGAAGGCAAAATTCATCGCCCTTTGAAAGGTTGTCCCTACATTCTTTAAACCAAAAGGTAGGTTGCGATATGCGAATGTGCCCCACAAACAAATAAATGCAGTCTTTAAGTGGTCCTTTTGGTGGATATTTATTTGATTATACCCGTAAAATCCATCCATAAATGAAAAGATTTCACATCCAGTGCATTCATCAATTATCTGGTCAATGAAGGGTTTAGGGTGGTTGTCCTTTAGACAAGCATGATTTACATCCCTGTAATCTACGCACACTCTAATCGTTCCTTGCTTTTTCATCACAGGAATAATATTCGATACCCAATCGGTTAGAGGAACCGGGTAAATGAAACCAGCATGGAGAATTTTTTCAACTTCTGCCTTGATGGCAGCAGCTTTCTTTGGGTGCACCTACTGAGTCTATTGTCATACTGGTTTGACATTTGGATACATCTTAATTTCTTGTTCAACTATGCTCGAGTCAATGCCTGGAATTTCTTCATATGACCAACCAAACACATCTCTGAACTTGAGAAAGACAACATAGTATACTTCCAGTTCTGAAGGAGAACAAGATTTGTAGGCACGAATATTCTCTACAACATCTGGTTTGGTCGAGATATTTATGGCGATACTTTCTTCAATATTGGACACGTTTTGCTCTGAATCCATTGTATTTACAGTATTTGATAGGAAATCAAAAACTAAAGTATGATTAAGGTCACTGGAACAATCTCCTTTGTAATCTGGAAGATGGGAACGATGGTGATAATCTTCCCATGGTGCCCCATCAATCATCATTGACTGAACAATTCCTTCGTTTGTACAATGTACATGTGACCAAGGATCTGAAGAGGTACCATATTCCTTAGACCTATCTATCCAAACGCTTGATAAGCATTGATTTGGGTTTGCCTCCCATGCCAAAAACATTGATTGCTACAATATTTCTATTCGGCTTGGAGGCAAAACCTGGCGATGATCCATGCTAACATCGTGTTCGGACATCTTCTGAATAGAAGACACCATATTGCAGGTTCCCACCATGGCCACTTCCGCCAAATTGTTTGGAGGTGGTAGGGAAAAAGTACCCATCAATGTAGGGTCTTTTAGTAGGCCTACTTCAATATTTTGAGGCAATTGAGAGCTTCCGTGGATCATCGAAATGCTTCCCATAACTTGTGAACTGTTGGGGAGAAATGTTTATTGGTCGACGATTGTAATTCCTCCTTGGAAGGGAAATACAACCTTTTTGAAGTATGTTGACACAACTACAGCCATAGCATAAATCTAGGGCCTTCCCAGTAGGATGTTGTAATTGAGGTTTCCATCGATAACTTCAACATCAACTTCTATTGTTTTCCCCCCCAGTTCGACTTGCAAGTTACTTAAAATCCCGTATGGAGTGTATGTTCATCCACAAATGCTTTTAACATTGTTGACAATCGCAACAAGGGTGGTGAACCTAAAGTTTTCCAGCAACTCATTGACATAATACATGTAGATGCCCCCTCATCAATAAAATTTTGATGAACAATTTTGTTGAGGGCTTTCACTTAAATAAGGAAAGTTAGTTGAGTTGGTAATTGAGGGTCATATCCTTTATGATTAAAGGCCACAAGATTGGAATCCGCTGGGTCAATCCCACCTATTGTTGATAATAGAGCCTGCTTTTGGGAGGGGCAATTTTGTAGTACCTCAAGTGTCGACATAGCAGACGGCGATTGGGCCAGGTCCTCTACTATATTATAATTATGTGCTGCTCTGGCATGAGGATTAAATGTCGATTTGTGTACTACTCCCTTTGGCAGCTTTATCGTTATCTCAGGAATGATGGGTGGCACAACTTTGGTCGAAGTTGTTGTCAAACTACTAGGTTGATTAGTAGCCTTGTTTTTCAACAACTGCAGATTCTCGTAATCTTTATTCCTTGTCGATATCAAAGTATCATTTTGTTGTTTTGAAATAGACAACATAAGCACTTGGGATGGGGAAGCATTGTCACTAACAACCAAATTGGTTCCCGGGTTTGGAAAGGGATCAGTCAATACCTTTGAGGCTTTTGAACTCTTAAATAGTTTCTTAACTTCAGCTTTATGTGGAAAATCTCTCATCCAATGATCCTCATCGCATATTTGACAGCCCGAGGGGGGTTTCCTTTGCCCAGAATGGTTTGTAGAATATTTTTCAAGAGACGACTCATCTTGCTTCTTCTCTTTCCCTTTCTTTTTCTTCTTGCCTCCTGGTTGCTTCAGTTCTTTTCCTTTGTCAGTCAACATGACATTTACCTCTGAGGCGAGAAGTTCTTCATTTTCATTTTGACTAGAAACCCTACAGGCTTTCTTTGATGTAGGCTTTACGGTTTTCCTGCTAGTCGTACCTATCACACCATCGCTAGTAGGAGAGTCTTTGTTTGATTTGGGAGGAGGAGGAATGGAAAACTCTAGTCTAGGAGCATCAGGAATTTTGTCGTAGAGCATGCCAGACTGAGTATAGATCAAGTCTAGATATTGCGCACAAGCAATGACTTGCTTTTAAGTGACGACCGCTCCTTTTGCCACATCTTCTGTAATAGAAGGTAACAACGACTTAATAAACCATTCAGCAAGCAGCTGATCAGGAACATATGTTTTTACCATTCTATGAAGACGTCGCCACTCATGAATATGATCAGATATGTGAGTGGCCGTTGTTTTATTGAATTGGTAAGAAGCTCTGGTCCTGTTTCGTACCTTATTGGTAACTGAAAATGGGTTAGAAAGGTTGTGGCAAGGGTATTGAATTTATAGAATGAAGCTCTAGGCAATTTTATGTACCATTTTGCTGTCAGACCAGTTAATGTTCACTGAAAAAGGTGAAGCCTAATCAAATCATCATTGAGAGTGTTGCACGAACATCAGAGATGAAAGGTCATCACATGATTTGATGGTTCTTCACCTGTATTTCCATTAAATTTAGGAATATCTGATGGAATTTTATGAGGAATCACTGGACACCAAGGGGCATAAGCAATTGGATCGTTTGTTAGCCAATTTAGATCCAGTAACTGTAAATTTGCCACGAAGGGCAGCTGTTGATTCAGGTTCGGCGAAGCATACACAGGATAAGGTGGGATCGCCTGAGTTGTGGGTCTTTGCATACCAGCATTATGTATTTGATGTTGATAACTTTGGTAAGGCTGATGGGCATAACCATTATGAAATGATTGATGTTGACCGTTTTGAATATACGGCTGCCCATTACCCACAAAGCTTTGTTGCTCAGGTCCTCAGTAAGCTTGTTGGAATTGTGGTTGTTGATATTGTACCAACCATGGTTGTGAAGCCATTTGCTATTGTCCAATACTAGTTATTTGACCAAGATGAGGGGTAATAGTACCCATTTGAACTTGGGTCACTTTGGTTAAGGAACCACTAATCGGTGATTGTGGTTGCGTCATGGAGACAAGAGGCTATTTATTACGACCTGAGAAACTTGAGGTTGGCATACACTAGGCAATGCTTGTACTTGCGACACTGTCACAATAGTTGGTGTAGTGGGGATATTCGACACAGGTAGACTTTGTTTCATTGAGTGTACAACTCTTTCTTTTTGAGGCAGTACCAACACCCAACCACTGGATGTAATTCCAACATGACCCAAAAACTGTTGTGAACTCTCATATGGTTGTTCTCCTGGAGGGAACAATGGAAGGGTATACTACCCTCGATATAGCAGCAATCTAGTGCTCAAAGGAAAGATTGGCCTTTGGGGACCAGACTACCAAAATTGATATTGTTGCAAAGGATCAATTTGCTGAGACTCAACATAAGTGATTCCAGATATTATTTCGGATGAACAAATGGAAACATACCATACTGTCGAAAAAGTCCCTGAATGGAATCCATCTAGCAGTTGAGAGCTGGTTTGGATAGATGGTACACCAGCAAAAATTGTTGGAGTGGCAGTAGGAGGTTCTGTTGCTGCTATGTCAGATGACACAGTCCTGGATGTCGATGGTTGTTCAGACATATCTAGTCTATCCAAAAGATTTCCTAGCGATTCTACAAGAACTTGTGATGAAGGGAGACTAACTTCTGACAAAGAAGGATATAGGGTGATCCCAGTTCCAAAATGCAATGGAGTACTGGATGGAAGATCCTCCACAATCTCTTCTATAGCAATCAATCCATGTGGGAAAGGTAGACCATCAGGTCCATAAAATATTTCTGGTGCTGAAGAAGGTATAGACTCTGCAACGACAGATGTTGGAGGGGTAACACCTTTCGAATCAACTATAGATGGAGACAGTTTAGGAATAGAAGTGTTTACCATTACACTAGGATCAATTCTAATGTGCTCTTGCGACTGCAGAACTTCTTCTGTAAAGGCAGGGATACCAGAAATGGTTGGAGTAACTAGAGTCTCTAAGGATGTTGCAACACAAGTTCCAAGCAAACCAGGGGACTTTGATCCAATTAAACGAGTTTGCGTGGTTCGAAATGGTTTCATTTCCAGAGTCAAGGATGGTTGACTCGTTAGTCTCCATGAAAGACGGGGTTTCGATTGACTGTCTTCCACAATTGCGGATTATTAATCAACTCAAAGGGTAAAATGTGATTTCGAATTAAATGAATTTTAGACGCTTTGACACAACTTGCTTTTTCAATTTTTGAGAGTCAATAAAAAGCTAAAGATGACTGTAGTCGCCTTCAATTTTTAATGAGCCTGAAGTGACAAGTGCTCATATTGACCTTTTCCTTTAAGGAGTTTGAAAAGGAACGAAAGAGACTACTCTGGAAATATAGATAGAGCAATTACCAAACCAATCAAAAAACTACAGAATACTTTTTACGGTACAACATTCAATCTTCCTGAATGTTGTGTTCAGTGCATTGCGATTGATAGGGCAGTAGACAAGACTTCCTAAGGATAAAGGATATAGCCTATTGTGGTCTCCCAATATATACTCAACAGTACATGGGAGCACAAGTTTGTACTAGCACTTGTCGTCTCAAAGAGGAGGAATCACCCAACCTACGATGAAGGTGATAGTTACTAGGCTTTACGACGCTAGAATACGTCTCTAGCCTAGACTTCTAAATGTTGTGTGTTAGGTTCCAAAGCATTTTTATGTTCATTGAATTTATTTTACAGTTGATCTTTCTTAAGAAGTTTTCCTTTAAGGTTCACCGCATGATGTAGATATACAATTCATAAAATGCAATCTAATATGATAAACATTTGTTTATTCTTCTCTTTGCAATGAAAATCCTAGCTACTAAGGAAAGAGAAGCGAGATTCTTTCAACATAGAGCAGAGAGCACACATTAGATGCACTATCCTAAATCAAAATCAACAAGCAGTCTAAATGCAAATGCACCTGCATGTTATTTTTTTTCCGCTTTCTTAATGTGTGAATGACAAAAAGAATGCTAAGTAAAAATCTGAATTATTTTTTCAAAGCCAAAATATTAGCAATTTTATCTTCAAAAGACGAAAGGAAGACAAAGGCGACACTTTGCGATTTTGAATTGAAAAATGATTTCGACACTTGAAATACTATTAATTCAAATTAAATACAATAGTAACAGTGTAATTGACCATTAAGAAGAGTAGGATTCTTTTCTTTGACTGAAAATGACACTTGCGACACTTTCAAATCAAAATACGACAGTTCGATTAAGCTATTTCTTTGTAAAGGAGAACTGTAAATGGAGAAAAATACATAAAAACATTTACAATTCTTTGTACAATGGAGGCTGAATAATGCAAAGAAAGGGAGTTTCCATAGTGGTATACTATTCACAGACAGCAAAACTCCTAAATAAAGCTGAAAGGAGTGAAGAAAAAACCAAAATCTGGAGGCAGAAACAGTCTTATCTGATCATCGCACCTGTAACACAGGGAAATAGGGATGCATCTCACCTACTACACATGGGAGGTGCGATGCATCCAAACTGCCAAGAGGAGAAGGTGCGATGGTCCAGGGATGAGACTTCAACTTGGTTTTTGGTCATAGTTTGTAGCTTAGTTCAGGGATTTAGGCTGAGATAATGATAGTTAGTAAATACAAATCATAGGGGCTAATCTAATGAGGTTACTTGAGCCACCACCAAGGCAATTAGGATGTTTACAAATCAATTGTTCAGTTTATAAACAAAACCCAAAGATGGACTAAAGCAACATTGATCTACTTTGCATTTGGATAGCAAATGCAGTTCGAAGCCTAGCTGGCTTAACTTCAGGCTCCCTCTGTAGTTTATAAAGAAAACAAATATAGACAAGCAAACAAGCTATTCGTTCCCGAGTGGAGTCACCATTTTGTTATTGGGAAATCTAGTATCCATTCAGAGCTGCTAGTCCCACTAAGACGGGTGACTATCTTAGAAAAAAACAAACTAAAGTTACTTTCATTTTCCTTTATGAGAAGCAGATGGGAGAGAAGCAAGGAGTACCAACCTCAGTCCTTCACTTGGCTCCTTGCTTGTTTCCTCTCCCCTTTGATAGATCGTTGCTACTCCTTCCTTGCTTACCCTGCTTCAAAGAGCACCTATAAAGTCAAAGCAACATGATACCATCAAAGCATAGAGATCTACGATCATAATCAATATAGGACCAGATATATATTGACCACACAAATGCATATATCGACTCAAACATACAAGAATGTGGAGGAAAACGTGAATAGCCTTATTGATAGAAAGAGTAGAAGAGAGGATTACAACCCATTGATTTAACCCAACGTCATCCTCCCAGCATGAAAGCCCTTATTCACCTCATGAAAAGCTTAGATCACCCAACACTATGATGTTCCACGAAGAAACCAACAACACTTCCTTACAAGGTACAAGATTCCAGCCTCTGGATCTTTGGGATGAGGGATCCATATATAGATGTTTGCAAGGGTGTGAGTCAGCTTTTAGGATTTTTATTAGTGTCCTCTCTCTGATAGTTCTTGGTTCCACTTGGAGATTCATGATCTCTTACTCATCCCTGGGTGAATTCAGAGAGGCAAGTGTCACAAGAGAAGTTTATGGAAGATTCCATGATCATCGACCTTGCAAACTATCTCTGCCATTTGTGTACTCTCACCCATTGCACCTACAAAAGGGATTTTCAATATGTATTGCACTTTTTGCATGTGGTAGGTGAGATGCATCACACCCTTAGCACTGAGCAGTCTGTATGGTCCAGTTTTGACCAGTTCTGAGCAGGTTTCCATGGAGAAATTTTGGGAGATGATGTAATCAGCTGACCTTGTTCCTTTAGGGTGTGAAACAACACTTTTAGGGACTCAGAAGACCTTGTTTTATGGACATATATGATTGGGGTTGTAGTGCCCAAATATGTTTATAACAACATGCCATAAGCGAGTGGGACATCTTGTGCTAAGGGTTTCTGTTGACATTTCTTGTTGAAGACCAATGGATGGATATCATGGAAAATACATTACAGTTAGTAAAGACCGTCATTTTCAAAACACCACTCGAACCCGAAGACATCTTGCAGCTAGACTGGTTGCGATAGTTGAGCCAAGCCTTAGAATGCTACAATGTACAAGTAGAAGATGATGAGGATGACCCGCATAAAATCAATATCCCAGAATTCGAAAGGAGTCGTGAGGTGTGTGGCCCTGAAATGGAAGATCTAGACATCACGACGCCACTAAAAATGAGACAAGTGAATATCGACATGGAAGAAGAGCCGAAGTATGCTACGCTTGGAGATTACTAGGTTGATGCTACGGTAGAAATGGTCATCGAGTTGCTCAATGAATAACGAGATTTATTCCCAACAAAAATTACGAAGCTAAAAGGGATTCTATGAGACTTAGGAATGATGAAGATAACATTGAAACCAAACACAAAGCCAATTAAGCAACAACCCTAATGATTGAATTCAAAATACAAAGTAAAGGTCCATGAAGAATTGGACAAGATGATGGCAGCTAGTATTATTGAAGCAGTTGAGGAGTCTGATTGGGTAAGCTCTATGGTTGTGCAGGAGAAGAAATAGAAGGGTGAGATCTGCATCTATTTGGATCTTCAAAAGCTTAATGATGCTTGTGTTAACAATCTGCTCCCAACACCTTTTACAGATGAGGTACTAGAAAATGTGGGCGGACAGGAAGCTTATTCCTTCTCGAACGGGTTCTCTGGGTATCACCAGGTCAAAATCGTGCCAGAAGATAGGAGTAAAATAGAGTTTGCTACTGAATGGGGTTGTTTTCAGTATATGGTGATGTTATTTGGGTTGAACAATGCACTGAAGATATTTTCCCGCATTGTGGTAGCCACATTCAAGGAATCTATACACAAGTTTTTATAAGTCTATCTTGATGACTTGACCATATTTGGCTTAGTTAAGAAACATATCGTGAGCTTACGGTTAATGTTGGATACCTGCTACCAACACTAGATCACTGTCAACCTAAAGAAGTGTACTTTCCTCATCTGCTTCGGGAACTTGCTAGGACATATGGTTTGTAAGCAAGGACTAATGGTGGATCTGTAAAAGATCACTGTCATACTCAATTTGCAAGCGTTGTGAATTGTAAAATAGCTACGCACCACATTGGGACACATGGGCTACTACCAGAAGTTCATAAAAAGCTACGTTGAGATCATGGCTCCAATGGAACAATTGCTGAAGAAGGATGCTACTTATTGCTGGAATGAAGAATGCAACAAAATCTTGGAGACGCTTAAGGAAAAGATGGCATACACACCTACCTTGGTCTTTCCGAAATGGGACATTGAATTTCATGTGCATGTCGATGCGTCATGTATCACATTAGGGTCAGTACTCACTTAAGAGTGAGTGGAGGGAATTGATCACTTGATTGCATTCCCATGTCCTCGGTTGTCAAAGGCTCAGAAGAGTTACTCTACTACTGAGTGCAATGGATTGGTAATGGTATACACGCTCCAAAAGTACCATCACTATCTTCTTGAAGGACACTTTAATATGTATACTGATCACTCTACATTAAAATGCCTAGTGAATAAGCCTGTGTTGGTGAGGTGCATGTGTAGGTGGCTGTTGTTATTCTAGGAATATGACTTTGAGGTCGTTGTAAATCCAGGACATCTAAATGCAGGCCCTAATCACTTGTCCCAAATTGAAACCAGCAAAGAGCCCACAAATTTAGAGGACAGATTGCTGGATGCACAACTCTATGTTATGCACGTTGCAGATGGCCATTTTGAGGATATAATCCATTTCTTAACTATAGGAACCATGCCATAGGGATATTCTATTCAGTAGAAGAAGGAATTGGTGATATGCACAACAGACTTCACTATGATTGTAGGACACCTCTACAAAATGGGCAATGACAAAATATTGTATAGATATGTCCCCGAGTTCGAGCGAGGACAAATCCCAGCCAAAGCACATGGGGGGGTTGCTGGCAGACATTATGTGGGTTGTGCTACAACCTAGAAGATTCTTCACGTAGGATTATAGTGGCCCACTTTGCATCAGGATTGGAAAACATACTACCGATACTACGACGTATGTCAACGAACAAGGAAACCATCGTGAAGAGATGAAATGTAGCTCCACCCATAGATGACACTACAACCATTTGAGAAGTGGGCAATCGATTTCGTAGGACAAATTGAGCCACAAGGAATGATGGGTGCATGTTATATCATCATCGTAACCGATTATTTGACTAGATGGGCAGAGGCACAACTAGTTAAGGATTGCACGATTGTGAAGCTTTTGTTCGAGAATGTACTAACAAGGTTTGGCTCTCCCAAAATTCTCATGAGCAATTGAGGAATGCATTTTCTAAATGAAACGATCAACAGAATAACTGAGGAATTCCAAATATATCACCAATAGAGGATACCATACCAACCGCAAGAGAATGGGACCATTGAGGCATTTAACAAATTTTTGGAGACTGCGTTGACTAAGGTTTGTAATGCACGATGGCATGGTTGGGGCTTGCACATCCCTGCTGTGCTATGGGCGTAACAAACCACGTGAAAGAAATTGATGGGCCAGACCCCTTTTCAGTTAGTCTATGGTAAGGAGGTTGTTATGCCTATGGATTATATTGTGCCTATTTGCGGATCACAACAATCACATGAATGATAAACCACGGGGTGTTGGAGGGAAGGCTCACGCAGCTAGAAGAATTTGAAGAGGAACAATTTTTGGCTAGATTCCATCAGCAAGTGTAGAAATAGTGCAAGAAAGTGTGGCATGACCATCATATCAAGGTACACACTTTCAAGAAGAATGATCTAGCATTACTATATGATAGTAAGCACGAGAAATTCCCGAGCAAACTTAGAATGAATTGGTTGGGACCCTATGTCATCAAAGAAGTTACCGATGGGGGCAGTTCAGATAGCCAAACTCAATGGAGACCCCTTTCCAGGAAAATTGAATGGAAGTTGGCTGAAGCTCTACATGGGATAGTCTTACTGTTCAGAGGATAGTCTCACCACTCCAACCAGTTGCAAGAGAGTGCAGGACAATAAAGCAGTTTGGGGGACAGATGCACAAATACTAGGGTGGGTAAACTTGACCGAGGGTCACAGTTGCGTAGGAAGGATTACGTTGATGAGTTGATCAGAGGAATGATGACCATTGATGTCACTATTCACAACAAGATGTATGACTTGTGGCAAAAGGGAGCAAGTGGCGACAATTAAGAGAAGGAGTACGAGCTAGATATGCAACAAGCTGCCACATATTTTAAATTAGGATGTTAGAAAAGGCAGGAACCCGTAAATTTAAATTTTGAGGCACTTATAAATCACCAAGGGACATCCACCAGGTGGCCTAAACTTTTGGAAAGGATATGTTGGGTATCGATATGGACCTGTTCATTATCTTTGTATAAGGAGTAAGCCCGAGGATGCTGATATGGCCGATGAAGAAGAAGGACTCTCTAAGGAACACGGTGGTGCCAACTGTGGGCATCCTGTAGATGGAAACATCGACAATGGGGGTTGTACTGGAAAAGAGGAGACATGAAGCACAATTGGTCTTGATGTCATTGCCCTACCCAAGGGCAGGTCGGTGAATTACACTAGAAAAGTGAAAGGATGGATAAATAGAAACCATGGGTAGATATGCAATTAATAAATCATCTCTGATGCCCCTTAACGATTGTGATCTTGTGGACAGTAGCAAGGGTCTTGCAACACAAGCTGCAGCAGACAGTGCGAAGGGAAGATACAAAGGTCGGAAGTGGCTGCAGTGGTACTAGGAGGTCCCATATGCAGCTTCCCTGCTTGAGTTAGAATCCTATGAGGGGGTGTTCTCTATTAACTGAGTAGAGCATAATGAGCATTATCGGTTGTGAGAAGTGGTAAAAACAACGATGCAGAAGTCAGACAAAGAGTTGCAGGAGACAGCAAAAGAGTAGTAGGATGACGAGCATCACTCAAAGGGAGGTGAACCACAAAGCCAAGGCAGAACATCTAGCCGCACAAGTGAGTGACTCGGGACGAGTCATGATGATTCTGTTCGGGGACTATTGGGTAGCAAAGGTCCTACGCAACGGTTTTGGGACAGCAAGCCTAGAAATTAGGATTAAATTATCGAAAAAACTCCGAACTATGCAGAGCATGAAATGTAATAGGTCGAGTCAAAGGGTTATTCACCCAAGAAATAATGTAAAATAATAAGGAGTAAGTCGGTCTACAGGCCATAGGAAGGTATAAATAGAGCACGACTCTATGGGGGAAAGACAGTTCTTTTGGTGTGATCTTAGATCTATAATGTAATGGGTTTTTGAGGAAAACACTCTGAAAGCATCTGTAAGTCTGAGTCGAAGGTTTGGGTAGTGGATAGAGGCTTTGTAGCTTTGTGTGTAGAGGCATGGAAGAGTCCACATCTGCGTGCATGAACACCTGTAGCTGAGTGCGTAGGGAAGATTTAGATGTATTGGCAAAGAAGTTGAATAAAAAGCTAAGTTGGTTTTGTAATTCTGTGTTGAATCTAAATTATCTTGAATCTGACTGTTTGATATACTGTTTAAAATATGCGCATATGCTTATGTTATAAACACCAGGGAATATAATTTTATTCTAAGTGCGTGAACTGGTTAAATCTGTGAAATGTTTTCTTGAAGACCCTTCTAAGTAGATCTGAGGTACCATCCTTTTTCAAATAGATTAGATCTATAAACAACATGATCTTAGAGAGTTCTGGGCCAGATCTGTGCGAATATAGAGCAGTACAAAGGTCAATAATGGTGCACGAAACATCTAAACCACATCTAGACATCCCAAGGGTGCAGAAACCTAGTTCCAGCACCCTTCCCTGCTACCTCGGGTGAGACCCTAGTCCGTGCTTCGTAGGTTGTTGCCGAAAGGGCTAGTAGCTACGAGATTTGTTTGGCTAAATAATTCTTCCAAATATGGGTTAGGCCCATATAAGACAATAGATATGGTTGACAATTTCAATATTTCCAAATGATATTTTCATATTTATGAGATTCAAATGACTCTTTAATAATTCAATGGCTAAGAATAATATATAATAACTCATTTCATTTTATATGCCCTTAATTCCTAGAATTGAAAGTAGTTGAGAAGCTTTGAGATGCTTATTAAAGTAGTAGTTACCTTATATATATATATTATATATATATATAATATATATATTATATATATTATATGTTTTATATACTTTAGTAACTAAAATTATTTATTACCTTTCCTAGTTATTTCTATTTGTAATATTTTTCATGTGAATTATATGTTACATGGTTGGAACTTATATATACAAATATTTCATAAATTCATTTACTAAAGAATAACTTATCTTTAAATGCTAGGCATGGTCCTAATTGTAAGTACTGCTTTTGTAACACCACAATGGATTTTGTTTTTAAAAATTTCCTATTTTTAGATATTGAACTAATAAAAGGATGGCTTTTATTGTTAAACATTTATTTTTTATACATCGAATTTATTATTATATTTAATGGCGATGGAAGCCATGATAAGACTTATGTGATAATGCAATTATTTTATTATTGTCTAATTTAATAAATAAATTGCTTGGAAATGCTGAGGAAGAAGCACTAGAGTTTAGAAGACTACTTGCCAACTTCTAAAAAGTTGTTGGTGGTCAAGTGCACATGATAGAACTTCCCTAAAAGTCTCCTAAAAGTTCCTAGGAGAAAAATAAATAAGAAGAGAAAAGAAAATTAACATAATGGGAGAGAAATATTATGTTAATCACTTAGTTGGAGAGAAATACTAAGTGGGGTTAAATAAATCATTGCGAGAGAGAAATATGTACTTTAAAGAAAACAAAAAGTGATCTTTTTCGAAAAATAAAAATAAAACATAAGGCCTAGGCATAAGGTTGGAAGAACTTACATTGCTAAAAATATGTAGGGAAAAAACCTATAAGAAAAACCACCTAAGAGTCAAAGAGGTTGTTGATTCTAGAGGCAAGATGCTCATAGCTTGGGGGTGGGGGGGGGGGAACTAGCAGAGGTATTTCATGGTTGGGTAGAACATGCTCCATTACTGAATATTCCCCAAGTGTTGGTTTATGATTGAATGAGAATTATTGGTCTATTTTACCATTAATACTGACTTACTTATTTCTTGAATTGTTAGGAAAGGACAGAGAAGTTTTGATATAGAATTTATTGTGCACATATATTGACTAATGTCAATTAATTATTTGAATTCATGCATGAATATATGATATAATTGGATTCAATTTTTTTATATACAATTACATGCTCCATTATGACTTACGAGTTCAACATAAAATTATTAGTATGGGTATGAATAGAGAGAATATTAATAACTAATGAATAGTAGATCAAGGAAGCGTAAATGAATGCTTGCGTAAACAACAAATGCATGTTTTTGTTATGGATTTATGATAAATAAAGAAGAATGGATTGTAAATGTATGGATATGATGAGTATGACAACATATAAATATGATTATATAATTCTTATTAAACTCTATTATTATTCCTTGATTAGTAAGTTTGTGTACATACCTATGAAAGAAAAGACAAGAACTGTTATAGATCGATAGTCTTTGGAGAAAATTGTGGAATAACAAATGAAATGAATGAAAATAGAATATTTAATGAGAAGGAACTATGATAGTAATTGCATTACAATTCTAACAATACATAATTACAGGATTATTATATTTTTCTATTATTTTGAAAGATAAAGAAAATCTAATAACAAAATAAGCTATGTAAAAGTTTTGGTATTAATGAAAGGAACACTCTAACTAGTAGTGGAATAGTCTTATCTCTAAAACCATAATTTGTTTGTGAGTAGTTGTTTAAAGTGTGTCAAAGAGAATGATACTATATAAAAATACTATAGGCACCTGTATGACCTAACCCAGTTAGCGAAAATGATAGAATATGTTCTAAAGGCTATAAAACTATAATATGTCTTTAGATAATATGTGCAATGTTGTCCATAATGGTGGTAATGAATGGATAAATTATCCGCAATTCAAAACTATAGCCATTCGACCTTAGTTAGAAATAGAGAGATATTTATATATTATCTCTAGTATAATCAGGAAAGGTGTGAAACTCCTTCATAAAGGTATTGAGTAAATTAACAAATCAATTCAATATATTTTTAAGGATGAACCAAGATCAATAGAAAATTTACAGTATCACTACTGGCATTATACAAAACCTTATACATAACAAATTGGTATACTATAATGACTATAGTAAAGTGAATGCAGTAAGAATAAATAGATGGATATCCCCACTTGACTAGTAAACAACTACTAGTTTGTTGACCCTACAATCCATCATTCACATGGAACAAATTCTTCCATGGAAATAAAATATAAATATGAAAATATATGAAGTAGTAAATAAGTTTAGGCCAATTAATTATTGATATCTAAGTATACATAGAAAAGATACCTATTACTATTATAAATATAACCTAGATGGCATAAAAAAAAACAATTAAATGATATAGGCCATAGTGATCCCAAATGGGGATATACTAAATACAAACGACATGAGAATAAGTAACCACTGTATTATATAAAATCATTATAATTCTTATAGAAAATAACTTTCAAGGTCTGTACCAAGATGCCAAAAATAACCCTTGTATAATAAAGTTAAAGAGACGACATTTTCCAACTGAAGTATTTGAGAAAAAAGAGAAAACAACAATAATGGTCTAGCTATGAATAATGGACATAAAGCCCTTGATCATGCATGATTCTAGGTCATCCAAATGACGGGGGAAATCCGTAAGAGTGCCAAACTATAGAAAATTGTTGGAGTCATAGTGTTGATAATCCAAGACTCTAAGCTTTCACAAACTTAATAAAAGATATAACAAGTTTCCTCATAGTACCTAAAATGGGAATAAATTGTCTTAATTATTGCTAAATTGAGTAAAAATGAAAATACTAACAAATTAATGGAAATAAGGGTGTGGAAAAATCCTAACATATATGAATCAGGCGACTATTCTAAATCTCATAGACTAGCCTAAAAAATAAAAGAAAGGGATAGCTACTACAAATTATATCATTCAAAACGCTCAAATTACATATTACCCACAAAATGAAATTATAATAAGAAACCATGGTACTTGAAATCATTGACTAGTGAGGTCGATATTTTTCTGAGGGACCTACACAAACCACCAGGAGTTAATATATGCAGACAGAGGGTTGGGGAAAAGAGTTTAAATCCTAGTGAACTAGAATGAAACCCCAAGGGACGATTTCAAACTTAGAAGCCAAAATTTTTTCCCCGTATATTTGACTATTGAACAAATAAAATATCTAGGTACCTGAGAAGAAAAAAAATAGGCATGGCAACATAATATAAGCATAGGTGTGTAGAAAAATATAAAAAATAATATTTGACAATAAAACTCTCTTCCATGATAGGGACCATATTTTCAAACGAAATAAGGAGAATAAATAGGGTTTCTAGAATAGAACATTCTATCTATTCGCTAAGCGTCTGAGAGAAGCCCCAAATCCTTCATCGTCATTACCACCTGAGTGTGAGGGATGTCGAGATTTTGGAAATAAAAATTATCCAAAACTAATTTGTAAGGGCCAAGAAGAAAAAATAATGCTAATATTAAGTTCCACACACCTAAGGATGAGTTTTTGAATTATTTAATGAGCCATAGAGTCAAAAATTTAAAACATCACATGTAGACGTAGAATATGCCCACCTACAACCATAACGAGTATGTTAAATGACTATGGAAGGAGACTATATTGCCAACACAATAGTACAAAATCGTTAAAAATAATATCACTGTAAATAACTAGAAAAAGAATATACCTGGTTGAGAGGGTCATTGAATCCCTTTTTCACTAGAACTCCATTGGGAAAAAGGTGATTTGAAATCTAGAAACATGGCAAAGCAACTGACAATAATTTGAACTTGCAGGTAATTCCTATCCCTTGTAAAGAAGTGCTTTGTTGCACACCAAAAATCCAAATGAAAACCAAACAAAGCAAAATTGAAAGAGAAATATGATTAGGGCTGGTATAAATATAATATGAATCATTCAATCAATAAAGATGCATGGCCACTCTTCAAAATTCCCATTACATATGTCATGTGATAGTCACGTCGGCTAAGCCACGTGGGCCATGCTTAGTGTGCCAAGTGGATTGTTCCTTAAAGTAGGGGAAACATGCCAAAATTAATCCCACATGAGACCTAATGTTATGAAAATAATATTTAAAAGACTCATGAGAACTAGGAAGGATACAAAGTGTGAAATACATGATGTATTAAACCATGGTATATATGTCATATGCACCCGTGGACTTTAACAATGAACTTTCATATTATGATAATTCAAAGGTGAAGGGATATTTTAATTAACAAAGAATGATGCATAAGTAAATAATGAATTTAAATACCAAAAAGGAATCATTAATAATGAGTGAAGGCATATTGTGGTTCAAAAATAAAATTTTGCCTGATAAGTTGATAATATAAAACTAAAGGGTGAAAGGCATAATAGTCACTTATTTTAATAGATACAATTTCTTAAGGAGAATAGTTAGTGTTAATTATGTTACAACTCGAGTAAATATAGCAAAATAAATTTATTTTTGGGTGTACAAATTGGCTATGTTACATATGGTACTAGAGTTGTTGTTCTGAAATATAGGCCTAAGGGATAACCACATATAGAATTAAATGAATAATTTGTGATATAATTTAAGATATGGAAAACTAATGTATGTGTGTTTTTTACCATAAGGTACGAGTGCAACAAAGTTTAACGTTAAAAAATGTGAAAGGCATAATAGTCACAATTTTAAGTAGATACAATTTCTTAAGGACAATAGTTAATGTTAATTATGTTAGAACTCGAGTAAATATAGCAAAATAAATTTATTTTTGGGTGTACAAATTGGCTATGTTACATATGGTACTAGAGTTGTTGTTCTCAAATATAGGCCTAAGGGATAACCACATTAATAGAATTAAATGAATAAGTTGTGATATAATTTAAGATATGGAAAACTAATGTATGTGTGTTTTTTACCATAAGGTACGAGTGCAACAAAGTTTAACGTTAAAAAATGACAAGTGTCACAAACAGTCTCATGCGGAAGAAGTGTATGTGGAGCTAGGAATAGAAGAAACACCTCCATCCTCTCGGTTCTTGAAAATAGTAATAGACTTACACAAATAATTGGCTAATATTAGAGCTAGTCATGAACATTTGTTGAACGCAAGTGAAGAACAAGAAAAATTGATAATGGATTTAGCTAAATAGTTTAGTCACAAACCTCTGGATACTATGGAAGATGGGGATAAGGTAGGTCCCTTGAAGCAAAAAAGGGTTAATCCAAAGACATAAATATATGAGTGGAAATGAATATGAGAAAACTTCCCTGAAAGAGAATTTAAAAATATAAGACCACCTACCTTTCAAGATGAAAAAGAGGAGGATGCAAAAGCATTGCTGCTAAAAATTACCAAGTATTTGAAAGTTTATGAGTACAATAGTAATTTCATATCCATATTAGAAATCTATTGGCTTTATGGGAAAGTTTCCTTATGGTGGGAGGAGGCCAAAACAATCCATAGTCTAGAAGAGAAAAAACTTTCATGCAAAGAATTCCATAGAAATTTTAAATGTATGTACTTAACTAAGAGGTAATATGATGGTCATGGAAAGGATTTTCATGATCTAAAGTTGGGAATGTTAACAACAGATGATTTTTTTTGTAAAAATCACAAATTTATTACAATATGTTTCTTACATCAAAGAAGAGAAATAAATATACAAAGGTTATTAAACTTCTCGCCACTTTCTTATAAAGAAAGTTTGAATTTGACAGTACTAAGACAATGAATGAAGCAGTAAGGAAGGAAAGACTGTGTTAGCAGCAATTTAAAAACAAAAGTGAAGGTTCAAAATCATGGTAGAATAATGAGGAATAACAAGTTTCGGGTGGAATAAAGAAACAAAAATTCTCTCCTTTGAATAATTTTTGGAGAGATCATAAAAAAAATAGGTTCAGCCAAAAAATATTATAACCTTCACAGTAAAAAACTAGTTCAAAGATTAAAAAACAAAACAATAAAGGAAAATTGACTAGAAAAGGGAGGGAACCTTAAAGTGTCGGGGATGTGGAGAACCACATCTATTAAGAAACTACCCACATAATATTAGAGTTTTAAAAAAAATATAAGTTGTTCATGAAGCCACCACAAAAAATGATATGGCAAGGTACATCCGCTGGATTAATGTTGCTATGGACGATAGTGAAGCAGAGCACCAATCTACAATGATAGAAATCGAAGGCAAAATATTGAACCAAAATATATTTATGTTAATTTATCGAGGAACTAGTCTCAATTATATTAATCCATAAGTGGTGGAAAAATGTAATATGAAAACTAAAAAATTTAAAAATTCTTGGTTAGTACAGTTGGCTACAAGAACAAAGAGGATGATAACCAATTATACAAAACAATGTTTTGTAAATTTAAATGGTTGTAAAACAGAGTTAAATTCAAATGTACTCCCTCTAGGTTCTTATGACCCATTGATAGGTATGGATTGATTACAGAAACACAAAGATGTAATAAATTGTTAAGAGAAAATAATAACTTCTTTTAGCATAGAAGGAAATGAATGTTTGATAAAGGACATACAAAGATCCATTTCTTTTAGACAAATTTCAACCCCACAACTAAAAATAAGTACAAGAAATGGACGTAAACTCTTTGTTGTCCAAATTGAAGACAATAATTAGAAAACAAAAATGTAAAAAATTAGATGAGTTATGTGTAATCAGGGATTTTAAATATGTCTTCCAGGAAGTAGGACTACCTCCCTAAATATTTATTATCGGAAGCCACCTCGGTGCCTAAGGAACCTTACTGATTGAGTATTTCAAAATTTCTAGAGATGAAAATACGATTATAGGAGTTACTCAATAAAGGTTACCTCATACCTAATTTGTCACCTTGGGGAGCCCTAGTGTTGTTTGTTAAAAAGAAGGATGGCATAATTAGAATGTGCATAGATTATAGACAACTAAATAATTTGACTAGCAAAAACAAATATCAATTGCCTTTCATTAATGATATATTTGATCAAGTGAGAAGATTGACAATGTTGTCAAAAATTAATTTGAGAACATGATGTCACCAGTTGAGGATAAAGGATGAAGACATTCAAAAACCAATTATTAGAACTGGATATGGACCCTGGAAATTTGTAGTTTTACCATTTAGTCTTACTAATGCACTTGCAACTTTTATGTGTTTAATGAACAATGTGCTTAGTAAGTACTTGGATAAATTTGTGTTGGATTTTATAGATGACACACTGGTGTATTCTATGAATCAAGAAGAACATGAATAATATCTTATAATGGTGCTACAATCCTTAAGGGAACACTAATTATATATAAAATTCAGTAAAGGAAATTCTACCAATGCAAAATACAATATCTAGATAATTTTATTTCCAAGAAAGGATTATCTGTTGAACTTGAGAAGGTGAAGGCCATTTTAAGTTGGCCCATACCTAAGGATGTATTAGATGTCAGATCCTTCATGGGAATCACAAGGTATTACAAAAGGTTCATTGAAGGATTCTCAAAATTGCCTTATCCTAATACTTCCTTACAAAATGAGGGAGTAAAATTTGAATGGATACTGAAGTGCCAATAAATGTTCAAAAAATTAAAACATTTTCTAATTGTAGGATATATTTTAAAAAATTAGAGATCCTAAAAAATATTTTGTAGTGTGTATTGTTGCATGTCTTGAAGAGCTAGGTGGTGTCACCATGCAAGAAATTATGTAGTAGCCTATGGGTCAAGAAAATTGAAAGTGCATGAAAGAAATTACATTGTATATGACTTAGTGTTCGTTGACTTTATTCATGCTTTGAAATTGTGGAGACACTATTTGTTGGGAAAAAAGGTTACACTTATCACATGTCACATTAGTCTAAAATATTTTTTTATCCAACTAGATTTGAATGCTAGACAGGCTAGATGAATGGAATTTTTAAATTTGTTTGAGTTTGAAATAAAGCATACTAAGGACAAAAAAAATAAAATATCAGTTTCTTTAAGTAGAAATGTGAACTCACTAATGGGAATTTTTGTTAGAAGTGCTAAAACATATTTTGTTGAATAGATCATAATTTCAGCACAAAATATGACACTTATCTAAAAGTTTTCCAAAAGTTACAGCAAATGGGAGTGCATGGTTATGTAGAAAATTTAGATAAATTATTTCCATACATAAATATAATTTATATTCCAAATGAAGATGCTTCAAAACAACTTATCTTAAATGAGCATCATCAGAAACCTTTTGCAAGACATCTAGAATACGAGAAAATAATATCACCATTGAGAAAAGAGTTCTATTAGTTTGTTATAAAAAACAAAGTGGAAAAATATTTGGCAAAGTGCCTAGAGTGCCAACAGTTGAAGGCAGGACACCAACACTTGACTAGACTATTAAATCCACTAGCTATTCTAGAATGGAAATAGGAAGTTATATCTCTACACTTCATTATTGGGTTACCAAGAAAGAGAAGGTAGCATAACTCTGTTATGGTTATCGTATAGAAACTAAGTAAAACAACACATTTTATACTTGTTTAATCTACTTGTGGAAAAACATAGATTGAATATATTTTCATGCAACAAATTTTATGGTTGCATGGCATACCAAAAATTGTGATATCTAATAGAGATGCCAACTTCACTTCTAAATTTTGGAAAACAATGTTTGGAGAAATGTGTACATAGCTTAATTTTAGTATTTCCTACCATCCCTAAATTGATGGACAAACAAAAAGGTAAAACCATATTTTAGACGATATGTGAAGGATGTACTTAACGGAAAGACATGCTAAGTGGGAATATTTTCTACATTTAGCAGGATTTAGTTATAACAATAGTTACCAAGATTTTATAAAAATGAGTCATTTCAAAACATTGTATGTAAGCAAATTCCGTAATCCCCTAAGATGGAGTCAGTGAAAAGATAGACTCATATTATGACCAAATATGTTGTAAGAAATGTAATAGGTGGTGCAGAAAGTGAGAAGAATTTAAGGTTGCCCAAGATAAATAGAAGAGCCGGGTAGATAAAAAGCCATAAAATTAAAGTAAGAAATATATATATATAATAATATATAATAATATATATATATATAATATATTTATATCTCTTTAATTTTAATGTGCTTTATCTACACGACTCTTCTGTTTATCTAAATTAAACCAAGAAAGAGCACTCTAAGACCAGAGACTTGTCCTAAATTAGCATGTAGGCTTTGTGGTCCCTTTGAAATCTTAACCAAAGTTGGGCCAATAGCTTATCAGCTAGCATTTCCTAGTCACATCAATGTACACAATGTTTTTCATCTCACCTTAAAGAAGAAATATATTCATGATGATTCTCAAGTTATTTATTAGAATGTCGATCAGGTGGAATGAGAAGGATATTTCTAGGTAGAGCCACTTCAAATCTTATATCAAAGACAAACCATGTTCTAGAGTTGAGCCATTGCCTATTTTAAAGTGCAGTGGAAAACATTTCCCTCATAGAAGGCTACGTGGGAGATGGAGGAAAAAATGAGAGAAGCATTTCTAGATTTGATCCAAAAGGAATGGAAATGAAAGAAAACATCTATGATGATGTCTATTTAAAGGGAGAGGGAAGATATAACACCCCTATGGCTTTGATTTTTAAAAAATTACTATTTTTAGACATTGAAATATTATTGGATTTAATGGTGGTGGAAGCCATGTTGAGACTTATGTGATGATGTAATTATTTTATTATTATTTAATTTAATAAACAATTTTCTTGGAGATATTCATGAAAGAGCACTAGATTTTAAAATACATGTTTACATCTTAGGAAATGTTGTTATTGGTCTAGTCCACATCATGGGCCTTCCCTTAAAATCTCCTAAAAAGCCCTAGGAGAAAATAAAATTAAAAGAAAAAAAATTAAAATTAACATAATGGGAGAGAAAATATATGTTAATCACTTAGTTGGAGAGAAATACTAAGTGGGGTTGAATAAAGTACTGGAGGAGAGAAATCCATGCTTTAAAGGAAAAAAAATGGACATTTTTCAAAGAAAACCTAAAACAAAAGGCCTAGGCAAAAGACTACCAAACCTTAAAACATGATGCTACTAAAAATTTGTTGGGAAGAAAGCCATAAAACAAACCACCTAAGAATCAAAGAGGTTGTTGATTCTAGAGGCAAGAAGCTCTTACCATTGGGGGGAATAACATAGGCAGTTCATGGGTGGGTGTAATGTGCTTCATTCCTGAATATTCCCCAAGCATTGGCAGGGAAAATTTTAAGAATAGAAATTTATTTTAAAGCTTAGAAACGTTGGCAAATCTAACTAGTACATAATATGCAATTTGAAAAATGTTTGGAAATGTTTATGTAAAAGTATTCAAATTATGATATTTGTATATTGTCTTTATATATAATTTTTTCAATTTTGGAGGTAAAATAAAATTACACTATAAAATTTGGGCATAATATTTAGAAAAAGTGGAAATTAAAGAATATTTTTTTGGAAAAAAATTGGAAAATTAGCCCACTTGCGAATATTAGCCCCTAAATGTTTCCCTAAGCATTGGTTTATGGTTAGACGAGAATTATCGGTCTATTTTACATTTAGCAATAGACTAATTGTTGCTTGAACTATTAGAAAATGACATAGAAGTTTCGTTGAAGTCTACATGTACTATTTATTATGGAAATATATTGATTAATATTAATTATATGTTTGATTGCATACATGAAGATATAATATAACTAGATTCATACTCTATTTATATATAATTACATGTTTCATTATGACTTATGAGTTCAACATAAAATTAGTATTATCAGTATGAATAGAGAGAATGTTAATAACGAATGAAAAGTAGATCAAGGAAGTGTAAATAAGTTATGGTGTAACCAATAAATGCATGTCTATGTTAGGGATTTATGATAAGAAAAGAAGAATGGTTGTATATCTATGAAAATGATGGGTATGACACCATATAATTTTTCTTATAGTAATTATTATTCAACTCTATTATTATTTGTTGATTAGTAAGATTTTGTTTGTACATATCAAAGAAAAGAGATTGCACAAGAACTATTAGAGATCGTTAGATATGTGAAGAAAATTGTGAAATAAAAAATCAATTGAATGCTAGTACAAATATTTAGCGAGAAGGAACTTGGATAATAACTATAATAGAATTATGATGTTACATAATTATAGGATTATTAGAGTTGTTTGTTATTTTGAAAGATGACTAAAATCTAATCATAAAATAAGTTATGGAACACAGTTCTCAGAGTATTGAAGGGGAAGCTCTAAGAAGTAGTGGAATAGTCTTGGCTCTAAAACCATAATTTGTTTTTGAATAGTTATTGAAAATGTTTCAAAGAGAATTATACTATATAAAAATATTATAGGAACATGTGTGACCTAATCTAGTTGACCAAAATGATAGAATATTTCTGAAAGCTATCAAAATATAATATATTATGAGGATTGTTATCCTTAATGGTTGTAACAAAAGGATAAATTATCCACAATTCAAAAATATAATCATTCGACCTTATATAGAAATAGAGAGGTATTTTATATATTATGTCTAGTCTAATTAGCAAAGTGAAACTCCTTCACAAAGGTATTGAGTAAATTAATAAAGCAATCCAATATATTTTTAAGGATGAACCAAGAGCAATACTTTTTTTACAGTATTACTACTCGTATTATATAGAACCATGTACATAAAAAATCAGTTTCATATAATAATTATAGTAAATAAAATGCAATAATAATAAATAGACATATATCCCCACTCGACTAGCAAAAAACTATGGGTCTGTTAAACCTACACTCTATTATTCACATGGAACAAATTCTTCTGTGGAAATCAAAATGTAAATATGCAAATAGATGAAGTATTCAAGCAGTAAAAACCAATCAATTATTGATATCTAAGTAGTTACAAAAATAATCCTTGTTATGGTTCAAGATATAACTAACAAGGTATCAAAAAATTTAAAATATATAGACCATAGCGATCAGAAATGGGGGTGTAGTAAATACCAATGACATGAGAATAATTAACCATTGTATTATATAAAATCGTTATAGTTCTTATGGAAAATAACCTTTAGGGTCTCGACCGACCAGCCATAAGCAACCTTTTTATAATAAAATTAAAGAGTCATATTTTTCCAATTGAAGTGTTTGAAAAAATAGAGGAAAACAACCAGAACAATCTAACTATGAATACTGGATATTAAGTCGTTGAGTCTACTTGATGCTAGGTCATCTGATAGGAGAAATACATATGAGTGCTAACCTGTAGAAAATTTTGGAGTCAAAGTGTTGAATATCCAAGACTAAGATTTCAAAAACTTAAAAAAGGGTGTGCCAAGTTTGATCAGATTACCTGAAAGTGGAATGAGTTGTTTTAGTTAGTGCCAAATTAAGTAGAAATGAAAATCGTGACAAATAAATGGAAATCAAGGTGTGGAAAAATCCTTACCTCTATGAAGTCACATGACTATCCTAGATATCACAGATTAGTCTGACAAATAAAAGAAATGGATGACTACTACAAACTATATCATTGAAAACACTCAAACTACAGAATGATCATGAATTGAAATTAAAATAAGAAACCCTACTACCCAATATCGTTGACTATCGAGGCCAGTTTTTTTCTCAGAGACCTGCACAAACCACTAGAAGTTAATATATGCAGGCAGAGGGTTGGGGAAAAGAGCTAATGTCGTAGTGAACTAGACTAGAACTTCAAGTGATGATTTCAGTCTTAGAAACCCAAATTCATTCCCTCTATATCTAATTATTAAATAATTAAATTACCAAGGTTCATGAGAACAAAAAAAATTAGGTATGGTAACATAATATAAGAAAATGTGTGGAGAAAAATTATTAAAAAGAAATTTTGGCAATAAAACCCTTTGCCATAGCAGGGACCATATTATCAAACATAATAAGGAGAATGAAGAGGGTTTTTAGAATAGAACATTCTCCCTATTTGTTGAGCGTAAATGTGTAATACCCCTCTATTTCTATGTAAATATAAGATTCTTTTAGATTGAGCTATTTTTAATTGTGATGGCTAGAGAGCCATGATGAACTCGACTTAAAGTAAAGTTTGATGATGTACTACATGAATTTTATTAATAAAGAGGAGAACCATAAATTACTTGGGAAAGAACCACTGGAGTTAAAGAGATTATTTCCAGGATCCATAAACCAAGGTTGATGGATAAGATCAAAACAATCTTCCCTTAAATCATTCTTAAAAATCCTTGTGAGTTGATTAGAAAGATTTAATATTATGGGAGAGAAAATATATTAAATCACGCAGTTGTAGAAACATAATGATAAAAAGTGTGGAATAAAGTGTCATGGGAGAGAAAGGAAGACTTTAAATAAAAGGACACAAAACATCATCTAGTAGGTTTGTAGATCCTAAAAAGTGGGATGTCACTATGGAAAGAAAATATTCTATGGAAGTATGGATAAAAACACCTTATCCAAGAATCACACGAGATTGTTGATTTCGTTGCACATAGATCTCAACTCGAGGAAGAAATAAGGGAGAAACTTCATTGTTGGGAGGAAAGAGTTTCTGGCTAAAGTAGTTTTCAGGCATCCATTTCCAGTTAGAGGATCTAGTCATTCTAGTTAAAATTTACATGCATTCCAACTTGCACCTTTTCGTCGCTTTGATTTGAGTTACATGAAATCAAAATTGCTTATTTCTGGTTAGAGGGTGTAGTTATGGTGGTTGAACTTACCTGCATTTGGAATTGTAATATATATATAATATATAAATAAAATAATATAAATATAATATATATATATTATATATATATGTATATATATATTGTATAGTGTATTGTTATATGTATAGTGATATGTAATGTATACGTAATGGGTAGTATGGTGTATGTGATGTGTATGTGTATGTTGTATGTGAATGTGCATGTAAATATATATATATATATATATATATATATATAATATATAAATAATATCTATATATATATATATATATATATGTTGTGTGTGTGTGTGTGTGTGTGGTGGTTCTTCATAAGAATTTAATTATAAAACTTCAAATTGGCAAATTCTATACCATGGATAATATTATATTATTAATTTGATCATTTTATTCATTTCAGCATTGAAATGTACCCTTGATAGATTTATTTCGTTATGGTTGGGTTGTACGTTTAATTTTTCTGAGTGTTAAACTAATGATAACTGTTCATAGAAAGTATACTCATAGCTCTAGGATTGAGCGCTATGAAGACAGTTAATATCGCAGAAATAACGTAAGTTTTGTAGTGCATATATGTTCTATAGCACGTATGAGTAACACCCATGTCTCCATAAAGTCATTTCATCCGAGTTTCAAACATTGAAACTTCTTTTGTTACGAAAGAAAAAAATTGAAGGTAGTACCCAGAGGATGAAAGGAAAGCACCCATTCCTCTCGGTGATGAAAAATTTCTAGTACTCATAACACACAAAATCAATATGAAACCAACAATTTGGAATAACATAGACGCAGGAAATCTTCAATGGATGATGATGCATACTCATCGTTGGTAGGAGAGGGAACTTATAATTATTCCTATGGACTCAAACTGAACCTTAGTGGTTTTCAAATTCACAGAATACCTTGAAGACAGAAATATTGAATCAAATAGAAACACATGAGAAAGTAATTCATCATAATATTGTAGCATTGAATGATAGATGTGTTCTCCATAGAAAAATCAGATCTAACAAATGTAAGAGGCAAAGGCATTGTATGCTTCCTAAGTCTAATAACACAATTATATTCGGTGTTATATTTGAATCCATAGCCATAGGGAGAGTGAAACAAGGAAATAGTAACCTTTTATTAGAAATAGTGAGTGTAGGGGATAAATATATTACTAATTATATTTAAGAAATGAAAATAAAAAAATATGTTTATTTTATTATGTGAAGCTGAAAGATACAAAAGAAAAAAGAAACGACCAAATAATATAGAATTGCATTACCAAATCTATCTTCAAAGACTGATACAATCCAAAATCATAGTCCAATGACACACAATCTATATCCATGTGATAATTTCATCCATATACAGTGTGAGATAATCAGGCATGTGAAATCGAAATGAAAAATGAGTTTCGTAGCATTAGCAGTAGGTATTAGATAATAGCCTATATTTAAATGAACTGATAACACAAATTATTTATAAATTAGTACTGGAAAATTTATAGACAAATTTTAAAACTAAGAAAGAATATTCTCACATAGGAAGATAATTACACAAGGCAAACATTTCACCATATATAGCATTAAATGAAAAAAAATGTAACTAATTATACATTGAGATGCTTCAAAATAAGATAAGAGTGCATATATTAAACCATGACACCAATATTTCCATATGAAAAATATGAGTTTAGAGCTGATCAGAAGAGTATTGAATTATATCAAATTACATACTAGAAATAGACAAAGCATTTAAAAACAAATTAATTAGGGGTTTAACCCTTTAATCCATTCTCATATAAGAGAGAACACCTTGGAACCATTAACAAACCCTAATAGGATGGGGACTACTCCATAGGAAACCATTGTTCCTTAAGCGTGACACATTTCATTTAGAAGAAATAATTAGGCGAGTTAACTGACCTAGCATGAGGGAGAAAGGTTAGTTGAGGATCAATAGACATTCAAACTCTCAGGTTGTTTGTAAGAACCCAAAACAAAGGAATACAAAAAGTAAAATCTTTGAATAGATAAGGGTTGAAGGTACCTACAAAATAAAAGATAAATTAAGGGTTAGTGTCGTGTTTTCGGGGGAAATAGAACATAGAAAATGTAGAAAAAAATTAGATAACAACTCCTTCTAGCCAATTGTATACCTTCTAAAGTACCATTTGTTTTCATGGGGTCATATGTGTCAGAAATATGCAATGCAGAAAGGGTGAGAAAAAGAAGAAGGGAATTTTAACACACTGCAGAAAAAAAAAAAAAAAAAAAAAAACTAAACCATGGGAATGTATGTTAAATGGGGAAGAGTACTCTTATCAAAATAGAGCATGAGGGTTTTGTTGAGCCAACACCAAAAATCTTAGTCGGGAAGATTACTTTCGCCCTGCATCATGACATGAAAAGGGAATATTTCTTTCATTTAGAAAAAAAGCCACATACATAGGGCACCAATAACTGAAATCAGTTAATAAAATACAAAGGAAAATACATATCAGTTGAACCAGGAAAAGCAAAAGAAAGGGGAATATATTACCAAATTAACCTTGGTGGAAAATGAGTGAACCAATATGGTTGATCGCATGAAAGGAAGACGCACATCATTATGACCCACTCTAATTTTGGACTTGATAACACAGCAAGGAAAACAATTAGTGAGATGTTAAATTATTCGCATGTTAAAGTGCTAAAATAGGAGTGAAAAAGAAATAAAGATAAAACACGCGTCTCATTGTAGAATTTCACCTATTCTCCATGGGAAATGTAGACATTAGAGGTTTGGGAAGTGTCAATTTTCTTTGATAGAAAATCTAGTTGTGGCTATGGTCATATGCATAGTAATAGGAATCGCAAGAGCCAACACCTGGTGCAAAACATATAGGTTGCAAATGAGACTTGTCACGAAGCCCTAATGTTAGGTTAATAAAAGTTAAACGAATAGAAACTATTGGATGGGGTGTCGTTGATCCAGCCATTGACATATTTCGAGTACTAAATCAGGACAGTGAACATAAAATGGCTTGGTCAACATGGCATTGAACCATTTGGGCATAGTAAACCAAAAACATAAATCAATGGAAACCTCCAGAATGAAAATTTGGTGAAGGGAATAGAAAGTGTATATTTCAAATGATAAATCACCAAACCTTTAATAAAGTTGGTCGTGACTAAAAGTATTGGTATTTTCTCCTCACATTATGAAATAACACATGGAAGCATGAGTAAGTATCACTCAAATGAACCACTAATATAGTTAAAATTCCAAGAGCACTTTTATGATAATGCGCCAATAAACATAGGAACTTATATATTGTATGCATATATTTGGTAGATAGTAAATGATGTAGGCATTATCACCTACATACCAAAACTTTATTTTTATGATAATGTTGTTATACATTCTTCATGAGACAACATAACTTGATTAATCATTAACAATATCCCCATCATGTGAAAATAAAACACTTAGACCATAGGAGAATTTATACAAGGTTGTCGGGGTAAGGGGATACCATATGTAGAAATTATGGAGAGATATTTACCTATTAACAACACAATAATAGAAAAAAAGTATTGGTATAAAAGGGAGTTATTACAAATGGTATTAGAGCATAGTTTCAGGACCAGGCTTGCAAGGAACCATCACAATAAAAAAAAATATGTGTAGAAGTACTAAAACGAAATATTGATAATAGGTTGTACCATTTATAAGGTACATACGTGAAGCAGATCGCCACAAAATGGTAGAGGATCTTCCTCGAGCCATAGCAGATGATGAATAACTATATGTTGAGTAAGGAAATGGTAGTGCACCACACACCTCTTAGCTTATGGTTGTCATAAGAAGTCTACAACAAGAGTAGGAACATCTTAGGACTAGGAATGAACACTTGTTAAAGGCTAGTGAATAGAAAGAATGAATGATTAGGGAATTGAATAAAAACTCTAGCCACATGAGCATAGAACTACAAGGGATGAAGACAAAAAAGGTGGAAATAGAATCGAAGAGCTAAAACAGTGCAAGAGAGTCAGGAAGAATGTATCCAATTCACACAAATAAAGGAAAATAATGGAGCTACAAGGGGAGTTTAGGAAAGTAAAACCCCCTGCTTTTGATGGGGAAAAGGAAGAAGATGTGGAAGCATGACTACTTAACATGATAAATTATTTTCAAGTATATGACTACTAGAGTAATCTGAAAGCCAGATTAGCTATTTACCAGTTGCAAGGTAAAGCTACTCTCTAGTGGAAAGAGGATAAAAATGTACACCTTCTAGAAGAAAAGATAGTCTCTTGGGAGGACTTCCATGAACAATTTAAGTCTCTATATCTAAACGAGTGATACTATAATGACCTTGCTAAGGAATTCTACGAGTTAAGGCTAGGACAACTAGCTATGGATGATTTTGTAGAAAAATTTACAAAATTATTTTGGTATGATCCTTATATTAAAGATGAAATAGCCAAAGTACAATGATGTTTGAATTGTTTACCAACACCTTACAAAGAAAGGATGGAATTTGACAATCCTACGTGGATGGATGAGGAAGTAAGAAAAGTTATATTGTGCTACCAGTAGTTCAAAAACATAAGTGAAGGGTTAAAACCAAGGAAGAATAAGGAGAGGACCAAGTCTGTAGCAAGTATATAAAGACATACACCTCCTCATCATAAGAATTTTGGAAAGGAGCAATGTTGGCCCTCGTTTTTTATCCCATTTTGCTTAATTAAGTACACTTAATTTCCTTGTTCTCCATCCATTTACCATCATATACAACACATTTTGACATATTTATGCATATTTAGGTATATAAATTAAATTTTGTAATTTTTAGATGTTTTTATAAAAAGTGGATTTTAAGTGCATTTTTAGACAAGATCAGAAAATCTTGTAATGGCTTCATTGATGACATGCAGGACACCTCGGCACGAGCTGAGAACATTTCTGGAAATCTTGGGAACTAATATTGAATGAATTCCTATGGGTTCAACCAATCCGAGCTTAAACATACCCGGTCAAAGTTGGTCAAACAGGATGAGTCATTCAAGAAATCCCTATAAAATAGACCAATTTTAGGATTTCACGGGATTTTCTAGATCTTGAGTGATTGGATACATGAGCTTGACTTGGATAGATAGGATATTGATAGATATAGCTATTAGAGACATTTTAGATCAGTTTGTTTCATATTTTTTTATTTAAGCCAAAACATTAAAGGCTTATGTATGTAGAATTTGTATAATTTCATATTGAGACTCCTGAATTTTTTTTGTTAATTTCAGGAACATGTTCTATCTTCTTTTTGTTGTTCAATGTTTTGGATGGCTGACTGATTTTCCAGTATCTTATAATATCTTCAAGTGTGTGAGGCAAGGGTAGGGGGGCTGCACTCTAAGCGAAGTACACTTCATGGTTAATTTAGCTTGATTTCCATAAACTAGTTTTGCTTCATATTTGCTTATTTAATTAGAGGTGTGATGATTTATTATGTTTTCTGATGAATCTTGGCTTATTTTTGATATGTATATGAAGGTACAATACAATGTTTAATTTAAACCCTCTTTCTATCTAATCAATGAATAGAAACTAAAATTCATCTTTCTTGCTTTCAAGTGATGTTATGGATTTCCAGTTTTCTAAAAATGACATTAATGATGAATGAATTTGTAATGAATAAAAGCAAGGACCTCAGTTAGGATCTTCTTCAATTATGATTTTATTCAACTTAAACTATTTTTCATTAATGGTTTTTTATTTCTGTTCACATAGTAGTAATGTAGAAGAAGGTCAATCTGGTTCTCATAAGTTAGGGGCCAATTCTCCTGCTTATTACATAATGAATTAAGAATTACTTAGTTGAATTTTATATTTTTCATATGCAATTCTAATTAGTTTATAATTGCATTTCCTTTAGTTTCAATCACTTATCTTCTAAAACTGATTACAGTTGATATCCATATATTTTGGACATGCTTCTAAGTTCTATAAACTTCGATTGATATTTAAAATACTTATGTTAATTTACTCAATAAATTGACCCAACATTTTGGCACTGTCGATGGGGAAACATTCATCAACATAGTCAATTAGAGGATAAAAGCAAAATATAAAAAATAAAAACACAACAAAAACAAAAAAAATTAGTTTTTCTTTTAGTTATGTTTCTCTATGCCTAGAGATAGAGATCATAAATGTAGATTCATTAAGCAAAACCCCCCAAAAATTCAACCATCCATAGGGGCAGGACCATCAAAACTAACTACATCGGTTACTGGTAAACTAACTCTAAAGGAATTAGAAGAGAAACAAAGAACATGACAAAGATTGACTTTAATTGAATGAAAAACATTGTTAGCCTTGGAAGCAAAAAGAAATAAAACCCAAAAAGGAACACCATCTGTCAAAAAACAAAAGGATACAAGGAAAATTGTTAAAAAGTTCGATCAACCCATTCTTGAACCAATAAGTCAACCTATTTTTGAAAATAAACAGCAAGTTGAATCTCAAATTGCTATAGAAATAGTTGAAACTATGACAGAAGAAGGGCAAGGATCTACTATCCTCACTCTAGAACAAAGAATTCAATATGAAAAACAAGAGAAAGAATGGAGAAGACAAAGAGAGGAAGAGGCAAGAAGAGAAGCTGAAAGAAAAAGAGAAGAAGAGAGAAAATTAGAGTATGATAACAAAAGACTACATGATAACAAACATGAAAACAATGATGATTAGGAAGCTACTTTTGGCTTTCCATTATTAGATGCAAAAATAATATTAGGAGAAGAAGTGAAAATGAAAAACAGTCCACCTTTTGTGTTGCTTAACTTTTATAGAATGTCAACAAAAGATCCCGACTCATTTATATTTGAGTTTGATATCTTTTGTAGAACTTATGGATACAAAGATGATACACCCAACCTTCATCTCTTTCCTTCTACTTTGAAAGCAAAAGCACTAAAATGGTTTATGGGTTCAGGAGAACATACCATCACTTCTTTGGATGACACGAAGAAAATATTTCTTAAGAAGAAGGAACCTATTACAGGCCTAGGGACATGAAAGATGATGTTTTTAGAATGACACAACAAGAAGATGAAGGTTTACAAGAGTATTTGGAAATATTTTTCGACAGTATTCAAAAATCTAAACAACACTCTTTGAACCGTGATACCATCCGTACAATCTTTGTTAAAGGTATAAGAGATGAATATATTCACATTCTTAATGTAATGGGCAAGGGAGATATTTCAAACTTGACATTTAATGAAATTGCAAAACTATGTCAAAAATATTCTAGAGGAAGATAAAAAATGGGAAGGAGGGATATTAGTTCAAAAGTTTCAAAGTCAGCAACAAGAGGAGTAACAAGAGCAGAAATAGGGAGCTTGTTGGAAAACTTCAGAACTAATCTTATAAGCACCTTAGGTACACAAGTAGATGTTTTGAAATCTATCAAAAGTAAAGAAGAAAAATATCAAGTCTTAGCAATCTTTTGTCCCAAGAGTAGGAAGAAACATCCATTAAGAGAATGTCCTTTGGATATTATTCAGGTATGTGACCTTTTCACATAAAACTATCTAAAGTTGAAAGAATTGCAAATGAATCCAATGGAAGAAGTATAAGGGGCATATGGTATTTACTATGTGGCACCAAGGAGACCTTGGCAGCCATGGATTCCTCAGCAATTCCCTCAACAAAACTATCATTATCCTCCTAAAAATTCATGGAACAAACCAATGCCATGGCAGACTTGGCCTCCACAACAATATTAAAACCAAGCTACACAAGGTTAAAGAGGATATAGTTATGGAAACGAACCACCTCAACAAATGTATCCTCAAAAATACCAACAACAATACCAACAACAATATCAACAACCATATCCATACCAACAATGCCAACAATATCCACAACCCGTGGAATTTCCACAACAAAGTCCTGCACCATTAATAACTCAACCTTAGTGGCTTCAGTTTGTTGGAAATAACACTGAGAGGGGGGTGAATCAGTATTAGTGAAATCAATAATATTTTTCTTTTCCTACTCAAATTCATATACACTACTTCAATGAAGGTAACTTGCATGTACATGCAACTATATTTAAGGCAACCATATTATATCCAAAAAACTTGTGATTCAATTAACTCATCATATGTTGGTCTTTAATCAATGCATCAATACTTAATTAACCATATAAATAGTAACCATGTCTAGTAATATCAGAACAAACCATCACACATAAGAAACACACATGAACACCAAGATTTAAGGTGGAAACTCAATGCGGGACAAAAATCACCTACTGCTGTCTTCTTTTAATATAAGAAAAACTTGTTTACAATCTTGTACTAGTGCAGACTCATACCAGTATGTAGGAACCCACCTGCAAAAGGCTGCAACCTTCTCTCATTCTCTAGCTTCTACTGGAAGGGAGTTACAAGCTGCTAGCTCTTATACTAGCCGACCTATTTACTAGTATGTAGGCATCGACCTACTGAAGGCTCCAACCTTCACTTGTTTTCTAGCTACTAATGGAAGGGAGCTTCAACCCCTTGGCTCTTGTACTAGCCGATATGTTTACCAATACATAGGCGCCAGCCTGCAGAATGCTACGACTTTCTCTCTTCCTCTAGGGACCACTTTTCATAAATTTTCATACTGGCTACTCCTAGAACACAACACCACAATCTGAAGGCCATGTTTCATTTTTCATACTGGACCCATCAACAACATTGAAGGTCAAAATCAGTCACCACTTCCATACAACCATCAAATACAACTGCATCAACCAATCACTAAAAAACTCAATCATCACTTTATAAATTGAATCAATCAATCACTGGACAACCCATCATCACTGTATCAAATCACAATCAATATGATCATTCAAAACATTGTCATCAAAACACAGTTAGCAAAACACAGAGTAGAACACATAACTCTGCAACAACCACTAGAACCAACTGCAAATTCAAATAGCATATTTCATAATGTATATGCTACTTTGATGAGTCGAACTAGCGTGTATACATGCTTTTACCAAAGCGAACCAGTGTACAGATCTACAAATACTAACTTGGAAACTTCGCAGCCATTTCAAAATCCAGTGATACCCAGATCATAATATTTGCAAAATAACACATGCATCAGTACTCAGATCTAGACTATACATGATCAAACCACATAATGATGATTCATTTCAAGCCTTAAGATCTCGATCCATCATTAGATCTTATCCTTCTTCAACCTATAAGGTTCATCCTTGGTTCAGATCAAGCAAACCACCATAAACCCATAACCTACATATTGGATGTCACACTTCATCAGATATTCAATACTTGCACACCCTGGCCTAATGATCTTCTCCCCTTTATATAGTTTTAGTCGTTTCTCAATACCATGGACCAAAACCACTTAGAACCAATACCTTGGACCAAATACCTAGGGCCAATACCTCGGACCAAATACCTTGGACCAATACCTTGGAGGAAAATACCTTGGACCAAATACCTGAGACCAAAAACTTAGTTTTCTAACATGTATGCACTTTTCCTTCTGTGAAAGTGTGTGTGTACATATACGTTCCGTTTTTTCAACAAACCTGCATGTATATGCAACTTGGACAAGGTGAGCCTACGTATAAGCCTCTTTCTTCATTCTTTGGAGTCTAATCTGTAATCCTTTGTTGTTAACTTGTTGTACTATGGGTTGTCATTTGAGAGGGTTTCCGTTGTACATTACTTCTAAAATGATTCCTTTGAACTTCCCTACATTTTTTCACAACTGTCATGCATTCTATCACATATGATATCTCTTCTCTAGATTCATCTAGTTACCATATATAAGTGAGTAGTTCTGCTACAAGTGGGTTGCCACCAGGTACAACAGATGCATCAGAATGCCAACATATTTTCCTTCAAATGCTCCCAACATAGACCAACTCAACTACCAGCTCAGTTAGTAGGAAATTTGTGTAAAAAAGGGACAAACCAGCATGCAATATGGAAGAAGCAACGTACTCTATTCTTCCCATAAATGATGTCCATTTAAGGTCTGCGAAAGTATTACATAAAAATTCTCCTCTAATCATAGAAGAACCAACTAAACAAGGAGAAAAACCTAAAACATCTCATTCAAAAAATCAATGTCGAAAAGGAAAAACTATAACAACTGAAACACCACCCTTTCCAGAGAGGTTAATAGAGCAGAAAATTCAAATGTCTCTTCTTGAATTTGATATTTTGGATGAATTGAAAAATGCTCATGTCAAAATTCCTTTGTTATAGGCAATAATAGATATTCCAATTTATGCAAAAACAATAAAGGAGTTATGCATCAAGGAAACTACCAAAAAGGAAAATGATCCTACTACAATCTAGGTCATTAGAAAACTAGCTAGCTTAATGTCTACAAAAACAACAATTGAAAAATATATTGACCCTAGTATCCCTATGGTTACTATTTCAACTAATAATTTTTTAGTTCCAAATACTCAAATAGATTTGGGAGAAGCTATAAATGTTATGAATACAGAGACTATGAAACATTTAAACTTAAACAACATTAGATCTACTACTACAATGCAAGAGCTTGCAGATGGATCTAAAGTTATACTAGAAGAAATATTAGAAGATATCACTGTCTCTCTATATTCATGGGAGTATCTTGTAGACTTCCTCATTTTGTAGTCAAAAACAAATTCAGGAGGCCATCCTCTAATTTTAGGCAGGTCATGCTTAGCCACTGCACATGTCGTCATTTGATGTAGATCCTGAAGTATGATTGTTGCACATGGAGATGAAAGGAAACACATCACACCCTATTCTCTAGCACGAGCACCTTATTTATGATCATGGCTTGAAGGACAAGAACAACAAGAAACTAAATCTTTTCTTAGTATTAATCAAGTCTCTGACCTTAGAGAAGAAGAAGAGAATGAGGATCTAATTGACCTTTTCATCTCAGAACCACATATTTTAGAGAAGCTTAGAGTAACTCAGTATGAAGCTTCAAGTAATATTTTGTATCATTGTTTTTAGGAAATTTGCACAAATCAATCATTGCAAGATTCATTCACAAATATTTTTCCTGTTAACTCAATTACCAATTCAAAAATTAAAATCATTGAGATTTATCCTAGAAAGAATTTGAATATTGGTAATAACTTATAGTCATCACAAGAACAAGAGGTAATAGCATGGTTACAAAAATACTCAAAAGCTCTTGCCCGGGATTACACAAACATGCAGGGGATTCATCCAAAAGCATGTACCCACCACATCTACACTGATGATCATACCAAACCAGTAAGGCAACCTCAAAGGAGAATGAATCCCACGATGAAGGAAATAGTGAAATAAGAATAACAAAAAATGTTACAAGTTGGATTCATCTATCCTATTTGTAACAGTCAATGGGTTTCTCCCTTAGTGGTAGTGCCAAAGAAAAATCAGAAGTACTAGATTCATTACTAGAAAAATGGGAAGTACTAGAAAGATCATTTCCCACTACTATTTATTGACGAAGTACTAGATTCATTAGATGAGGAGAAGTTCTTTTCCTTTCTAGATGGATTTAGTTGATATAATCATATTAGAATAGAATTGGAAGGCCAAGATAAAAGAACATTTACTTGCACATGGGGAACATATGCATACAATGTTTTGCCTTTTGGGTTATGTAATGCACTTGCAACTTTCGAAAGAGCAGTCCTTGTAGTCTTTGCTGATTTAATCCATGAATGTGTAGAAGCCTATATGGATGATTTCACTATATGTGGAAACACCTTCGATGATTGTTTGAAAAAACTTGAGAAAGTATTGAAAAGATGCATAGAGACAAATCTATCTCTAAGAAATGAAAAATGCCACATGATGTTAACAAAAGGGATAGTGTAGGGACACCATATTTATTCATCAGGAATTAAGGTGGATCCATTAAAAATACAATTCATTGTCAATTTAATGCCACATACAACTCAAAAGGAAGTAATAATTTACTTGAGTTATGCATGCTACTATAGGAGATTTATTGAAAATTCCAGTAAAATAGCTCTGCCTCTATTTAAGTTACATGCAAAAGATGTTGAATTCCAATGGACAAATAATTGTCAAAATGCATTTTAATTATTAAAAGAAAAAATTTCAGTTACCCCCATTCTTCAAGCACCAAATTGGTATTGTCCATTTCATATCTCCATCAATGCATCTGATACAGCTATAGGTTCATCACTTGGACAAAAAGAAAACCAGTTTAATTATGCCATATATTTCATAAGTAAAAACTTAACACCGACATAATTGAACTATACTATTACAAAAAAATAAATGCTAGATGTAGTACATGCCATTAATGAATTGATGCATTACATAACAGGCCATCAAGTATTCATTCACACAGACCATTCAACCATTAGACACTTAATGAATAAAGCAATTACAAATGGCAGAATTACCAGATGGTTATTGTTAATGCAAGAATTTAACATTACAATTCAAGATTGAGTAGATAAAGATAATCAAGTAGCTACTTTCTTTGAAGGCTTCATACACCTAGCGATCAAAATATTGTTTTAGATAATTTCCTAGATGAACATCTATTTGCAATTATTGTCAAAATACCATGGTTTGGATATATAAAAAAATATTTATCTTCTAGAAAATTACCATCCCACTTCACGAATAAACAGAAAAGAAAAATTATTAGAAAAAGTTCTAGACATAGTTGGGTCAATGATGATCCCTTTTATACTAGTTCTAATTTGATAATAAGAAAATGCATTAGAGAAGATAAAATCTTAGATATTTTGAAAGTATGTTATGATGAGCTATGTGGTCATTTTGGAGACAAGTGAACAACCTACAAGGTGTTGAAACTTAGCTACGACTGGCTAGCAATAATCAAGGATTCCAAAACTTATGTCAAAAGGTGTGACAACTGCCAAAGAATAGGAAGGCTAATAATATCATATGAAATTCCACTAAAATCCACAAGTACTCATAAAGCCATTTTGGCAATGGGCTTTAGACTTTGTGGGAACGACAAACCCGCCTTCAAATGGAAAGAAGTACATCTTAGTATGTATTGATTATGTTACTAAGTGGGTTGAGGAAGAGGCAGTAGCAAGAGCAATAGAAGACATAGTGGTCACATTCCTCTTCGAGGAAATCTTTGTCAGAATTGGAGTACTGAGACAGATTGTAACCAACCAAGGAAAACAGTTCACCTCCAAACTTGTTTGTGAACTTACAAAGAAGTAAAAGATTATACATAGAAAATCAAATCGATACCGCCTTCAAGAAATGGACTAGTGGAGTCAACAAACAAAGTCCTGGAGAATATCATGACGAAAATTGTACAAATGAATAGAAAGGATGGGTCAAAGAAATTGGGAGATGCACTATGGGCATATAGGATAACATGGAGGAACACAATTGGGTTCAGTCCATATAAGTTAATGTATGGAAAAGAAGTCCTGTTATGCATATAATTTCAAATACACACATTCAAACTGGAAGCAAAGTTTGGAATCGAATTATCTGAAGCACAGCAATAGTAAGTCATGGAATTAAATAAACTAGATGAAATAAGACATCAGGCAATAGAACGCACATCTCTTGTGCAGCAGCAAAGAATAAAATGGCATGATCAAGTTATCAATAATAAAACATTCAATAAGGGAGACTGGGAATTATTGTTTAACTCCAAGTTTAAGGATTTCAAGGAAAATTTTACAACTCATTGGCTAGGGCCATATGAGATAGAATAAATCTTTGATAATGGAGCTTTCAAATAAAAAAAATTGATGAAACATCTATTTCAATTGTAGTTAATGGACATAGGCCTAAAGTCTACAATAAGCCTATAAATAGAGAGGATTTTATGAAAATAATTTCAATAGATACTGATATGGAAATAATGGAACATCATATCAATATGCCTTCCATAATTCCAGAAGAATAAAAAAAAAATTAATAAGTTTTCTTGTGAAAATCCACGAAACTGGCACAAAGAAAACTCAAATTAATTTAGGAAAACCAACTAATTTGGCCTGTATGAATTCTTTAACTTGTTTTACTCTTACTTCTATTTGATTTTGTAGATTCCTCCAATAAATACAAGACTTTAGGACAAGTCTTAAAATAAGCAAGGGGGAAGTTATAATAAAACTATGCTAATAGTTTGAGCACCTAAATTACAGAAGGAACTTGAATTACATGTCAGACGGGACCTGACACATCATTGAAAATATTGTGAAGAAGGGACCCGAGATGTCATTATGCATAAGAAACATATATTATATGACAGATGCAGCATGCAAAAATTATTGAGAAATACATGTCAAAAGGGACCTCAATGATCTGCAGAAGGGACCTGAACAACATCAACATTCACAGATCTTGAATCAATGTTAGATGCGGAAACATGAAGAAGAAATAAATCTCTACATTTCAATATATCTTGGAAGAGATGCCACAGACATGTCAACTATCATTTGACCAGAAGATATCATTAACATCAAATATTTTATGGGAGTACAAGTACAGTAAGTAAAAAAAAAATTACTCTTAAAATTTCAATTTTTTAATTTCTTTTCTAGAATTTGTTTAGACTAATTTTGTACTTGATATGCATTCTATTCCTACCTTCATTTTTATCATGACTACTATCATCACCTATTCATTATCCTTTCCTACATTTCATATCATTACCATCATTCCATATCATAAAATATCCTATCCCATTAATCCTAGACATTTTCTTAAAGAAAATGGATCAAAAATAGAGGGCTCAATATTCAAGCCCTTGATTGACCTACAAAAACATAACAAAGTTTCGTATCATAAAAATTTAATTTTAAACATGACCATTCTATGGTCATTTTAAAATTAAATTAAAACAGTGAAAAGTGCACAATGTAAAATGATACAAGTCATAATCAAGTTGAAATAATGAATTTCAATGGGGACATAACCAAGTGAATAATGAAAAAAATGATGCAAGGAAATGTAAAATTTAAATAATGCAATGAAATGCAAGGTTGAAATAATGCAACAAAACATAAGGGGCAATGGTATGCAGTGGTATCATGATGCATTTCGAATGGGCATGAAGGTAGGTAATGAAGTAATAATGTATTTCAATGGGCATAGAATTATGCAATGAAGCCATAATGCATTTCGATGGGAATGAAAATGAATGGAGGTATGGGCATAAAAAGACATGACTAGAACAACAAATATGATTTACAATTATTAGTCAAGTATAAACACTATGGAGGAAAGGACAGAAAGGAAATGTTGTCAACAAGACACAAGGAAACCAGAGATACACAGTCAGACTATGAGATAGAAGGTAGAAATAGTTAAAATATTAAAACAACCATACAAACACCTCAAAAAAACATAATCACATTGTGAACTGTGCTATTTTCTCACTGTAAACTACTGCTCTATAATCAAACATTTGGTTTTCCCACCATCATAGCTAAATTTTGCTCAGGTTGAGTGGTTAAATGCTATCCATTCATGTACCCACATACAACAATCTTGTGGAAGGAGGAATAATAGGAAAAATAAAAAGAAGGAGATACAGTTTTGTAAAGCAAGAACCCTAAATTGAGGAAGCAACGTGGAATATATAGGCATCTGTGGAAGGAAGAAGGCATTGGTTCAAGAAGGTAGGGTACCAAGATTGTCTCGATGTTAAGGTGGATTGAATACCCCACCAGATTCAAGGAATCACGTAAAGGAAGGTAAGATATCAACTTTGGATTGTCATAAGCTGTGAATGGATTTCAAGAAACAAAATGTGTATTAAGTATTACATTATCTCATGTCAAAAGCTTGTTAAAATCAATAGTTTAGAACCCTGAGTGATTGCCACTGAGAAGCTTAACTCTGCCCACATGAGGATTCTAAGTTAATTGAAGGAGAGTTTAGTGATAGAGATGTTGTAAAAATGCAGGTAAACAAGGCTAAAACTTAGAGAAAATTGTAGCATTGATCTGAAGCAGGTAAACAAAATCAAACCTTCACATTCAACCACGAAATTGTTAAATTTTGTTTGAGAAAATCGAGTGTTCCATAATGAATAAATTTTGAAAGAAATAGCGAGCCATTTGTTAATTAATTTTATAAATAGTGAGTCTAAAATCACTTCAGTTTGATGTACAATGAATTTTTCAATATAGAGGAAAAATTCGAAGGGCAGAAGGACATTGTGGCATGATTTTTCTTTAAAAATTTAGCACATTATTATACACCAAAAGAAAGTTTTTGATTTTGATTTTGAAAACATAATTCTTTTCCTATTTTTTTTTAATATAAAGTGGACATAATTCATGAATTTTTTGTATGGAAAAATCATTTCATTCACATGCACAGTGAGAATTGTTGAAACAGAGCAGGGATTTTTTATGAGTTGGGCAAAAACAGAGATTGATTTGTGAATCAAGGAGCAAGAAAAACATGATCAAAATGTTTTTTTTTATTTTTATTTTTATTTTTATTTTCATATACAAAGAAAAACGTTTTGAAGAACAATGAATCATTTTTTGAAGCAAAATAGAGGTTGAACAAGGTCGATTTCATTGTTTTTTAAAGAGCACCAGAAAGGAGGTAAGCCCTATTACCATAATGCATGAATGAATCAAGAAGGATCTGTATGTATGGATAATTTTTATTTTCAACATGAGATTGATGACAGTGGAGGGTTATATAGATTGGTTTTTAGAAAACATGGGTACTAGGATAGAACCAAAAGAATTCCAAATTGAGCATTGGGAAAAAGAGACAATAGAGAAACTCTATCAGGCTGCTATTATAGGCTTCCTCCAAAAGTTTAATTGGAATAATGAAAGTATCACTAGGCAGTTTATCAACAATTATACCCAATATAAAACCATGGTGGGAAAACTAGCTCTTAAATGGACTCCAACATTTATTTCTTAGGCCTTAGATTTGTCACTGTTAGGGGAACACTATCATAAGGGCCTACACTTTAAAGAAAAGGCATTGAATTTCTTTTTAGAGAAGACTAGGGAGGGAACATTTGATACAACTTTGGAGAAAGATTCATTCTTTGTCAATGTTGAAGCCACTTCACTTCTGAAAGACACAAAATAATTATAGAAAGAGCTGCAATTTAGCAAAGTAAAAGAGTTGATAGATAAATTAGAGATAATCATAATTCTAGAGAGGCATTTGAAGAAGGAGAACAAAAAATACAAGAAAAAAAATGCAAAATTCTTCAAGTAAAATGAAAATATAAATGAGGAAGTTGGAAATGTGAAAACAAAGAATGATTTTTTTTGTAGGCAAGTTTTGAGGTGGCACAAAGACAAAAAATTATGGAAGAACAAGTATGAAAAATAAAAGGTCAAGGTCATAATCTAGAAGGAAGATCAGTACAAGGGGATTGACTACTTATTGAAAGAAGCATTGTAGGAAGCATTTGGATCAGGTATAGGGTTTACATCAGAGCTCAGAAGGTCCAAGGGAAGGAAGCAAGCATGAGGAAATGCTTATACATCAATAAGGCAGAGATGTTGGTCGTCATTTTTTTATCCCATTTTTCTTAATTAAATACACTTAATTTTCATTTTCTCCATCCATTTAGCATCATATACACCCCATTTTGACATATTTATGCATATTCAGGTATATAAATTAAGTTTTGCAATATTTACATGTTTTTATAAAAAATTGATTTTAAGTGCACTTTTGGACACAATCAGAAATTCCCATAATGGCTTCTTTGATGACATACTTGTAGGACACCTAGGCACAAGCTGAGCACATTTCTAGAAACATTTGGGACTGAGATTGAATGAATTCCTATTGGTTTTGTCAAACTGAGCTTAAACAGGACTGGTCAAAGCTGGTCAAACAAGACTAGTCATTCAGGAAATCCGTGGAAAATGGGCCAATTTTAGGACTTCATGGGATTTTCCAGATTTTGAGTTATTGGATGGATAAACTTGACTTGGATAGATAGGATATGGATAGACATATCTATTAGAGGAATTTCAGTTCAGTTTGTTTCATATTTTTCTATTTAAGCTAAAACATTGAAGGCTTATGTATGTAGAATTTGTATAATTTCATATTGAGACTTCTGAATATTTTGAGTTAACTTGAGGAATCTTTCTATATTATTTTTTTTCAATTTTGTGGATGATTAGCTGAGTTTACAGTAGCTGATAATCTCTTCAAGTGTGTAAAGCAAGGGTGGAGGGCCCCCACTCCAAGTTAAGTACACTTCATGGTTAATTTAACTTGATTTTCATAAACTACTTTTGCTTCAGATTTGTTTATTAATTATATGTATGATGATTTATTATGTTTATTGATGAATCATGGTTTATTTCTAATCTTTATATGAAGGGACAACCAAGTATTTAAGTTAAACGCTCCTTCTATATGACCAATGAATAAAAACTAAAATTCGTCTTTCTTGCTTTCAAATGATCTCCTGAATTCCCAGTTTTCTAACAATGGCATTAATGATGAATGAATTTGCAATGAAGAACAACAATGACCTACTTAGTTAGGAGCCTCTTCAATTATTCTTTTATGCAACTTAAACTATTGTTTATTTGTGGTTTTTTATTCTCATTAATAAAGTAGTATTGCGGAACAAGGTCAATCTGGTTCTCCTGAGTTAGGAACCACTTCTTCTACTTATTACATATTGAATTAGAAATTACTTAGTTGAATTTTATATTTGTAATATGCACTTATAATTAGTTTATAATTTCATTTCCTTCAGTTTCCATAACTTATCTTCTAATGTTTATTATAGTTGATATCCATATATTTTGGACATGCTTCTAATTTCTACAAACCTGAATTGATATTTAAAATACTTTTGTTATTTTAGTCAATAAATTGGCCCAACAAGCAACATAGAAATAAAATTCAGCAAGGGGAATGTAATTTATCTTGCGTATTATTACACCGGGTCAAAGCCCATGGAACTAAAGAATAAAAAAGTGGCGGGGTCAAGGAAAGAGAACCCTTAAAGTGTTGGGGTTCTGGTGAACGACAATTATTAAGGTAGTTTCTACATAATCCATGATTTTTTGAAAATATTTAAGCAGTCCATGGGGAAAAAATGGTAAATGATGTTGCCAAAAATATTCCTAGGATTAGTGTCACACTAGAAGACAAACATGTTGAGCATCAATCTACAATGTCTGAGATTGAAGGTACCATTCCAAACCAATTTTTTTTTTTTTTACTTGATCTAGGGGCTAGTTTAAACTATTTTAGTCCGCAAATTGTGGACAGACGTAAATGAAGACTAGAAACAATCAACAGTGCATGGTGTGTAGAGTTAGTGACTCGTAATATGAGAATGGTAACTAGTCAAGTAAAACATTTTCTCATTGACTTAAATGGTTATTTCATAGAAGAAAATTTAAATATCCTTCCTTTAGATCTTATGCTTTATTAATAGGTATGGATTTGTTGGAGAAATAAGGAGTTTTGATAAATTGTATGGAGAAAATAGTGAACCATATGGGCCAAGATGGGAAAACCCGACTAACTAAAAGAAAACCAAAGCCAATATAAGTCTAACAAATTTTAGTCTTACAACTGAAAAGGAGTGCAAGGAAAGGATGCCAGGTATATATGGTGCACATGGAAACCATTAAAAAGAAAATAGAAAAGGAAAATTTACAGGCCTTACCAGTCATTAGCGGGTTTCAAGATGTTTTTCTAGAGCAAATTCTAGATTTACCCCCTCGAAGAGACATAAACTTCTGCATTGAATTAGTGCTTGGTGTTGCCCTATTTTCTAGAGCCCCTTATCAAATGAGTATACCAGAGATACTAGAGCCACAATTGCAATTACATGAACTGTTGAAAAAAGGGTATATTAGGCAAAGTGTCTCACCCTCGGGGGGTTCAATACTATTTGTTAAAAAAAATAATGGAACATTTTGAATGTGCATCGATTATCACCAATTGAATAATATAATTATAAAAAATAAGTACCTGTTTCCTTGAATTGAGGATTTATTCGATCAAGTGAGGGGAGCAACTATATTTTCAAAAATTGATCTAAGGACTCGATATCATCAACTACGAATAAAATATGAATGTATTCATGAGATAACTTTTAGAACCAATATGGCCACTATGAGTTCGTAGTGTTACCCTTTGGTCTCATTAATGCACCAAAAATCTTCGTGTATTTATTGAATAGCATACTCCACAAATATCTTGATAGCTTTGTGCTAGTATTCATAGATGATATTTTAATTTATTCTAAAAATGAAGAAGAGCATAAAAAACATCTTAAGTTGGTTCTACAAACTCTAAGAGAAGATAAACTATATGCAAAACTCAACAAATGTGAGTTTTACAAAGATGGGCTATCCATTGATCCTGAAAAGGTTAGGGCCATTATGTATTGGCCCATACCCAAAGATGTGTCAGTAGTTCACTCTTTTTTGTGGATCATCAGACATTATCACAGATTCATAGAAGGTTTTTTCAAAATTGGTTTATCCCATTACTTCCTTATAGAAAAGGGAACAAAGTTTGGGTGGACAAGAAAATGCCAGGAATGTTTTAACAAGGTAAAATGACTTTTGACAATAGATCCTATATTAAAAATTATAGAGCCCAATAAAGAATTCACTATTTGTACGAATGCTTGCTTGGAAGGTATTGGGTGGGTATTAATGCAATAAAATGACATAGTATCATATGAGTGTAGGAAACTGAAACTTGATAAGAAAGGAATTATGTGGTATATGATTTAAAGATGGTAGCAATAATACATGCTCTAAAAATGTGTAGACACTAACTTTCAGTGAAAATGTTTACCTTGGTGACAGATCACATTAGCCTAAAATAATTTTTTAGCCAACCTGATCTAAATGCTAGATAATCAAGGTGGCTTGCTTTTCATAGTGAGTTTGAATTTGATATAAAACACATAAAAGGAAAGGAAAACAAAATCAAAAAAGATTTAATTAGACATACCCATGTTGTGATGGAGATAGATCTTAGCAGTGTTAGTACACATTTTGTTGAACAAATTACAAATTTAATGCAACAAGATTAGAAATATTTGGAAATTCAAGAGAAATTACATTGAATGGAAGTTTCGGGATATGCTGAAAATGTTGAAAAATTGCTAACATATCAAAATAAATTTTATGTTCCCAATGTAAATGAAGTAAAACAATTGATACTAGATGAATATCTTAAGAAATGATATGCAACCCATTGTGGATACCAAAATACGATAAAAACATTAAGGAAAAATTTATTTTGGCCACACATGAAGAAGGATTTGACATAATACTTAGCAAGATGTATAGAATGTCAACAGGTAAAAGTGGAACATCAACACCCTGTAGGATTTTTAAATCCACTCCATTCCTGAATGTAAGTGGGAAGCAATTTCATTAGATTTCATTATGAGATTACCAAGGAAAAAACAAAAACATGAATCCATCATAGTGGTAGTGGACATCTTGACTAAAGTAACACATTTCATATTGGTGCAGTCCACTTTTGGGACTACACAAATTATAAATATATTCATGAGGGTAATTTTTTGATTAAATGGAATGTCGAGAATGGTAGCCTCAAACAAACACGATAAATTTACCTCCAAATTTTAGACAAATTTGTTTACATACATGAGAACTAAATTAAATTTTAGCATTATATATCATCCTCAAATGGATGGTCAAAGAGAAAAAACCAATCAGATATTGGAGGGTATGTTGCAAATGTATGTCATGGATAGACCTACTAAATGGGAGGAATTTCTACATTTAGCAGAGTTTTCTTACAACAACATTCATCAAACCTCTCTTAGAATGATTCTATTTGAATCATTATATGGAAAAAATTGCCAGACACCGCTCAATTGGAGTAAGGCACAGGATAGATTAATTTTGGGTCCTATTGGCTTACAAGAGATGTAATAGGTGGTATAAAATATTAGGCAGAATATAAAAAAAAATCAAGATAAGCAAAAGATTTATGCAAATAAGAAGAGAAGTCATAAAGAATTTAACATTGCGGATCATGTGTAATTAAGAGTAAAACTGAGGAAAAGTACTCTAAGAACCGGGACTTGTGCAAAGTTGGCACCATAGTTCTATGGGCCTTTTGAAATTATGGACAAAGTGGGTCCAATAGAATATCAACTCAGTTTTCCCTGCCATATTAAAGTTCATAATGTTTTTCATGTGTCATTTTTAAATAAATATATTCATGATAATCCTCATGTTATTGATTAGAACTTGATACATGTGGAATCCGACGGAGAATTTCTACCAGATCCACTCCACATCTTAGATCAGAAAGAGATCTTGCTTTGGAATCGAGTCGCCACTCAAGTTAAACTGTAGTGGAGGTAGTTTACACCCAAGGAGGCTACTTGGTAGCGGGAGGATATAATGAAAGAATCTTACCCAACATTGTTAATAAATGAATCAAATGAATAATAAATACTCAGGACAATGTTATCTACAAGTGGGGGAAATATAGTACCCCTCTATTTCTATGCAAATATCTTATATTTTTAGATTGAACTATTTTTAGTTGTGATGGCTAGAAAGTGATGGTGAAATCGACTTAAAATAAAGGTTTATGATGTACTAAATAAATTTTATTAATAAAAAGGAAAACCATAAATTACTTAGGAAAGAAACACTTTGAGTTAAAGAGATTGTTGCTAAGATCATGAAACCAAGGTTGAAGGATAAGATCAAAACAATATTCCCTTAAAACATTCCTAATAATACCTAGGAGTTTATTAGAGAGACATAATATGATGGGAGAGAAAATCTATTAAATCACTCAGTTGTAGAAAAAAATTGAGAAAAAGTGGTGGAATAAAGCACTGCAAGAGAGTAAAGAGGGATTTCAAGAAAAAGAAAGAAATCCTAGGCTAGTGGGTTCATAGATCCTAAAAAGCGGGACACCACTATGGAAATAAATTTAGGGAAGCATGGATAAAAACACCTTATTTAGCAATCACAAGAGGTTGTTGATTCTACTGGGAAAAGATCTCAACTTGGGGGAGAACTAGAGGATAAACTTCCTGGTTGGGAGGAAAGTGTTTCTTACTCAACTAGTTTTCAGGCACCAAATTTTGGTTAGAGGATCACGTAATTATGACTAAAATTTACATGCATTCGAACTTGTACCTTTTAGTAGTTTGATTTGGATTACATGGAATCAAAATTTCTTATTTCTAGTTAGAGGATGTAGCTATGCTATCTTAGTTTACCTGCATTTGGAGCTGTGAAAAGAATTCTTTGATGGTTGTTTTATAGGAATTTCATTAGAAGGAATATCAAATTGGAAAATTGTTATTACTATGGGGGAAAAAAAACAAATTATTAATATTTTGTCTTATTGTTTTATTTATTTTAAGGATTCAAATGTACCCTTCCTTGATTGATTTGGTTACAGTTGGGTTGTATGTTTAATTTTTCTGAGTGCTAAACTAACGAGAATCATTAATAAGAAGTATACTCGTAGCTCTAGGATTGAGCATTGTGAAGCCAATTAATATGGAATAAATCATGTATGTTTTGTAGTGTGTGTAAGTTTTAAAACATGTATGAGTAACACCCATGCTTCCATAGAGTCATTATCACCAAGTTTCAAACACTCACACTTCTTTTGTTACAAGAGAAAAAAATTGAAGGTAGTACTTGGAGGATGAATGAAAAGCACCAATTGTTTTGGTTGATGACAATTTTCTAGAACTGATAACACATAGAAGAAATATGCAACTAGTGAGTTGGAATAACAAAAACCCTAGAATCCTTTAATAGACGATGACACAAACTCATTGTTGTGAGGAGAGGGAACCTATAATTATCCCTAGAGAATCAAACCAAACCTTACTATTTTTCAGATCCAAAGAATACCATGAAGTTAGGAATATTGAATAAAATGGAAACACATGAGAAAGTAATTCATCAGGGTAGTGTAGTAATGAATGATACATGTGTTCTCCATAACCGAAGAAAATATAACAATTGTAAGAGTTGAAGGCACTGCATGCTGCCTCAGTCTAATTACATAGTTATATTAGGTGTGGAATTTGAAGCCATAGCCATAGGAATAATGAAACAAGGAAATGATATTTTTTTATTAGAAAAGGTAAGCACAGGGGATAAACCTTTTATTCGCCATGTTTTGAACAAATAATAATAATAATGTTAATTCTATTGTGTGAAGCGAAAAGCTGCAAAAGAAGAAAGAAATGACAAAATAACACAGAATTTCATTATCGAATCTATATTCAAATAAAAATACAATCCAAAATCATAGTCTAATGACACATGATATGTATCAATGTGATAATTCCATCCAATATAGTTCCATATAATTGTGCATGAAAAATCTAAATGAAAAATGAGTTTTCTAGTAGCAGCAGTGGGTATTACACAATAGACTATATTTAAATGAACTGATAGCACAAATTATTTATAAATTAGTATTGGAAAAGTTATAGAGAAATTTCATAATTGAGAAAGGCTATTACCGCACAGGATGATAATTACACATGGCAATTATTTCATCATATATAACATTAAAATGGAAAAAAAATTAACTACTTATACGTTGAGATATTTGAAAATAAGTTTAGATCACATCTACTAAATCATGATGTCAATATTTTCACAGGAAAAATCTGAGTTTAGAAATCATCAGAACAGTACTGAATTATAGAAAATTACATTCTGGACATAGACAGAGTGTGTAAACTGAAATTAATTAAGGTTTTAACCCTTTAGTCTGTGCAAAGATAGGAGTGAACCCCATGGAACCATATACAAATGCTAATAGTGCAGGGATGACTACAGAGGAAACCGTTGTTCCTTACACATGATACATTTTGTTTAAAAGCAGTAATATGGCGAGTTATCTGACCTAGTGCAAGGGAGGGCGGTCAGCTAAGATGCAAAAAACATTCAAACTTTGGGGTTTCTTGTAAGAATCCAAAAAAAGGAATAAGAAGAAAAAATCTTCGAAAAGATAAGGGTTGAAGGTAGCTACAAAACAAACAAGAGAAATTAAGTTTTATCATTAAGTTTGAAAGAGAAACAAAACATAGAAAATGTAGAAACAAATGAGATAACAACTCCTTCCAATAAATTATTTACTCCCTAAAATATCATACATTGCCATGAGGTCATATGTGTTTAAAGTATGCAATACAGAAAGGGTGAGAAAAAGAAGGTGGGAATTTTAACACACTACAGGAAAAAAAACTAAACCATGGGAATGTATGTTCAATCGGGAAGAGTACCCTTACCAAAACAAAGTGTGAGGGTTTCGTTGAGCCATCAGCAAAAAAATTAGTCTGGAAGGTTCATTTCACCCTGTATCTTGACAGGAAGAGAGTAGATTTATTTCCCTTAGAAAAAAAATACACATAAAAAGGGAACCAATAACCAAAATTAGTTTATAAAATATAGAGTAAAATCCCTATGAGTCAAACTAGAACTAAGGAAATGAAAGGGGAATAGATTACCACATTAACCCTCGTAGAAAATGACTGAACCAATCTACTTGATCATGTTAAAGCGGGACACACATCATTATGAAGCGGTCTAATTTTGGACTTGATAATGCAACAAGGAAAAGAAATCAGTGAGATTTTAAACCATTCACAGGCCAAAGTTCTTAAATAGGTGCCAAAAGAAAAGAAAAAAACATAAGCCTTGTTGAATAATTTCACCTATTCTCCATGGGAAATGGAGGAATCAGAGTTTTGGAAAGTGACACTTTTCTTTGAGATAAAATCTAGTTGTGGCTACAACCATATGCATAGTAACATGAATCAAAGGATCTAACATCTGACATAAAATAGATAGGTTACAAATGAGACTTGTCATGAAACCTTAATTCTAGGGTAATAAAAGTTAAACAGATAGAAATCGTTGGATGGGGGGGTCGCAGATCCAGCTGTTGATAGATTTATATTGCCAAAGTTCAAGTGAACATCACATGTCCTAGTCAATGTGCCATCACACCATTTGTGTGTAATAAACCAAAAACATAAATCAATGGAAACCTCCAGAATGAAAATTTGGTGAAGGGAATAAAAAGCATATAGTTTAAACGATAAATCACCAAACCTTCAATAAAGTTGGCAAATGTATTAGTATGTTCTCCTTACCTTGTGAAATAACATGTGGAAAAATGAATAAATATCACCCAAGTGTACCACCAATATAATTAAGGTGCCAACAATACGTTTATGATAATGTGCCAAAAAACTTAGGAACTTACATATTGTATGCATATCTTTAGTATATATTAAATTATCTAGGCATTATCACCAGAAAACCAAAACATTATTTTTACAACCATGGTCACTAGTAGAAAACGATGAAATTAGTGATTGAAAAATTTAGTCACCATAGCTTTTCCAAGTGAAATACTACAAAAAATAAATAATATTAAGTGATAAATAAAAATGACTAGCATAAATGACTAATTTATTCCCAATTTACTCCCAGGTTAAAATATATGGCTAGCTAATAAGTAATGCAACTAAAAATGACTAACATGAATGACTAATTTAGTCTAGTAACATAAATATGACTACTTAACAAGTAATACATCAGTACAAATTAGTCATTTATGTTAGTCATTTTAATTATGTCACTTTGACAATCTAAAATTACAAGTGATAGGGGATTCAAAAGTTGTTATAGATTAGCTGAAAGATTATCCTTCCTTAAACACTTATTCACTGCATTAATGGACTATTCAGGTTATGGAACTGATTATAACCTTTAGAGTTATACCCTTTGATAACATTCACGGAGAATTATATTAAAATATTGATATATTATCCAAAATGGGAATGGTCTTATAGCTAGGTCAAATACATTATGAAGAATACTTACAAAGAGAAGTGTTCACTAATTAGTAGAGGACACATTTTCTTTAGTTGAAGACTTAACTTTTCATGCATATCTACATTTATTATTATTAGGGTCATATCCATTCAAATTAGGATACTAGTTTTTAACTTGGATACCATGTTATTCATCTATTTTGAAGATACATTATGAACATAGAAATTCTAGAATCTTATGAAATTATTTTGAATCTTATAGGGATTTTGATATTTTGTAAACATTAGATGTTGAACATATTACAATATCATTTCATTCAGGTGAATAAAATTTAATATATGTTAGATGATGTAATTTTTTTTTTTTTTTGTAAATCAGCATTTCATATTAATTCATAGAATACATAGAGTACAAGAAGGTCTACTCGTGCAGACTAAAGAGAGACACCCTTGCCCGATTAGAATGCTTAACATCCACAAAATCTGTTAAAATGACCCTAATGCACACCACGAAGGGTGGCATATAGAAAGGTTGGGGCCAGCAAAAGAGAGTGCCCGTTCGAGCATCTAGAAAATACAGATAAAGCAGACCATATGGTCCTCCGAGATAGACAAAGACAAAACATGTAGAAGAATAGTGAACTTGAGAAATAGAGATATAACTAGATGACCAATAAACTTGCGAAATAGAAATAAAACAAGTGTTGAACATCGAAAGCAAACTGAGATTGCCAAAGCAAGTCATTATAACACGAGAATGATGTAATCTTTGGTGGTGGTATCCGGTTTGGTTGAAGTAGTGGATTTACCAGGCAGTGGTGGGCACTGAGATGAACGCATCCCTTGGCTGGTTCCCATGGCCTCCTTCACACCCTCCCCCATAGCAGAGGAATCCTGGCGAATAGTGTGCCTCATAAGACTGATCAACACACTCATCTTTTGGGAGATGTTACCAACTTGCTACTCCAAAGAACTGAGCTTGAAATCCAAGGCTTCCAGTAACACTGTGTGATCCGAGGATAAAATTGAGATGGATTGATGAGATTGATTAAGGTATTCTCCTTGCATACTAATTTCCTTTGCTAACATAGTCTTCATGCACCACATCTCCACTTGAGTACAAACAAATTGGGTTGCTCGAGTGCTAGCCATGCCAATATCCTAGATCCATTCCATCTCCTTTTCCAGCTCTTGTTCCTCCAGGTTCTCTTCCTCCTCTGCAACAATCACTTCATGTTCCTCAATTTTGCGCTTTTCCTTAAGGGAAGTTCTTGTTTCATAAGCCTCCCTAGCATTCTGCAGGTCTTTATTTGCCGAGGCATTTTGGCTACCCTCCTGTGCCATGCTTCTATGGTAGAGAACAGAAATTTGAAACCTTCTGAAAACACAGCTAATACTATGCTGATTTCCAATGGAAAGCAGTGCATTACTCTTGCGATTGGAGACCGTAGTTATAGAAGAGGGAAACCATGAACCGCCTGAGGCTTCCCATCTCATCCTCTTATGATCGCACGTTCATTCATAATAACTTCTGCTATTATTTCCACATTTTTGTTGATGATCCGAATCCTTATTATTAAGTTTGCCATGCTTGTACCAATTCATTGAGTGCCAAGTGTCTTCTTTTGTGTTTTGATGCTAGTGGTACCCATAATTTTTGTTCGTTGCGCTCCTTGGAACTAGCCCTACATGCTTGTCAATTGAATGCCAATTCCTTTCTTGTACTCGCTTAGCCTGCCATCCACTTAGCCTCACGTCCCTTGGATTAGGTGGATTCATTCTCCACATATGGGGAAATTCTTCATACCCCTCAATCTCTTCTTGCGTTAAATGATGTCTCGCCTCGAAAGAAGAGCGCACCTATTTCTCAGCTCCATGCATGTGATTTCCTACCAACAGATGTCCAAGTTGGCTTAGGGATTATCAATTCCATAATTTTCCAAGTGATCTGCCACTATATTAGCCTTGCATCTGACTGCATGAAGAATTAAACCATCTAGGCATGATAGGTGTTTTGTAATGAATTAAACCATCTAGGCATGATAGGTGTTCTGCAATGATTTCTGTTACATTGGCGAGCCTCTAGTGCCATGTGAATTTACTTGTTTTAGCCCTTGTATACATTCTTCTTGCTATCGTAACTGCCAGTTGAGAGTCCCCTTCAACCACGATTGCTCCAGATTTCAGTCTTCTGATAATTCTCAAACCTTGCTCAAGCACTGCAAATTCCATTTTGTTATTAGTCCCTTCACCTAGCGCTTGACTGTAAATGTGTTGAATTTCACCTTTGCTATTTCTAAGAGCACCTCCAATGCCAGCAGGTCTTGTATTTCCCTTGGAGGCTTCATTAAAATTGAGTTTTAGGAAGCTTGTTGGTGGAGGAATCAAGGTATTCAAATTGGTATTTAGCTTTTGTTGACGTTTCGAAGAAATCGTGAAGGTTCCCATGCTAATGTTAAAAGCTTTTAGAATCTGTAAGTCTGAACTTCAGATGTTTTTGTCCTGTTCCATTCTTCCTTTGGTGAGAATCGTTTGCTTGATATTTTGAAGAATTGTATCTTTTATGTGATTTATGCCTCTTATTTCATTTAGGAAGACTCAGCAGTTTCTTTCTTTCCAAATTGTCCATGCTATGAACCCTAGTATGAGTTTCCATATGGTATTAACCAATTGTGTATTTGAGAAATTACCACTCCAATTCTCCATTGTTTCTTGAATTGAATTCCTAACCTGATCCATCCTTTGAAGAATGGTTTCCGCCCAATTCCATATATTGTCTACCCAATCACAGGTATTGAGGAGGTGATTCATGGTTTCCTCTTCCATTCCACACATGGGGAAATGAGAAGGACCTATGAACCCTTTTTTCCAGAGATTCTCACAGGTTAGCGTTTTCCTCTGCATTAGGAGCCATAGGAATGTTTTGATCTTCGACCATAGTTGGGCGTCCCAAACTTTACTGTGCCATTTGACTTTTTCTTCATGCTTAATATCTTCTATGTGTGTTTTAGCTTCTCTAAGTGTGAAGTTGCCTCCTTCAAGATTTTCCCAGCCTAATTGGTCACTATCCCCTGCTTTCCTTATCCTTCTCTTAGCTAACTGTGTTCGTAGGTCCTTTAAACTATTGTTTTCTTCTATCAGATGATCTATCTCATTGAATAACCATGTTCTCCACAATTGGTCATTTTCGTAAGGCTTCCAATATTGATTCACTATGGTTCTCCCTAGCTCTTGGTTGCTTCTTTGGATATCTAAGAATTCAGGGCTTTCCATCTTGGGGAGTTGTTGCGATGCATCTTCCAAGAAAAGGGTTGTTTTTCCATCTCGAATTTTCCAAAAAAAATTCTCTTGGATTATGTGCTGGTTGTTTCTTGCTAGGTTCCAAATTGGTGAGCCTTCTAGAGTATCTCGCATTCAGATTAAGTTCTACAGTCTGTGATTTTGAGCGTACTTTTCTTTCCAATGTTTGGCCCATGGTAATTTGGGTTCCTCCAACCACCTCCACCACAATTTTGCACCACAGGAACGGTTAATCGTGGATGGGTCTTGCAGGTTTATCCCTCCCAAATGTTTGGGTTTGCATAGCTTATTTCATGCCATTAGCGACCATTTCTTCTTCTCTGAATTACTCGACTAGAGAAAATCCCTTTGGATGACCCTTATCTTCTGCAGAACTCCCTTGGGAGCTGGAAGAATGGAAAGCATGTATTGTGGAATGGCCTGGATGATTTCTTTGGTTAAGACCAATCTCCTTGTGAAGTTAAGGGCTTTGTGGGTCCAATGATGAAATATTTTTTCCAGGCTTGCCAAAATATTTTCCGAGTGTGATTTTTGCTAGGGCTTGTCCGTTAACAGAACTCCTAGGTATCTCGAGGGGAGACTACTTCTTCTGAAGCCTAGGATGGTAGAAAGACTTTTTTGAATAGCTATGTGTGTGTTAGAAAAGAAGATAGAGGACTTTGAGAGATTTAGCTCCATACCTGAGGCCCTGCTGAAGAGATTGAGAATACTTTTGTATCCCAAAGCTTCTTTAGCTGAGGGAGTGCCATGCAACATTGTATCATCAACAAATTGTTGGTGAGTAGTTGCTGTAATTAGGGGTAGGGGCTGAATTCCTTCAATAACTCCTTCCTCTTTAGCTTTTTAGATTAGTCTACTTAAACCTTCCATCAAAATCACAAAAAGGAAGGGAGATAAGGGATCACCCTGCCGTAGACCCCGCGAAGGAGAGAATTGGGTAGTAGGGACTCCATTAACCAGTATTGAAAATCTTGTCGACCAAAGCTAGGATCCAAACTATCCATTATTTAGCAAAGCCAAAGGCTTTCAATATTGCTTCTAGATAGTGCCAGTTAACCTTATCATACGCCTTTGACAGGTCTAGTTGCATCATCATCCCTGCTTTCTTCTGCATTTCAAGTGTGTGAATCATCTCTTGGGCTGATATGATGTTGTCCAAAATCTGTCTCCCCTCTACATAGCCTAATTTCTCTTCCAAAATAATACCTGGAAGTATGGGTTTCATTCTATTGGCTATGACTTTGGAAATAATCTTGTAGAGGACATGGCATAGTGCAATTCGACGAAACTTTGAGGGTGTGTTAGCTTCCTCCTCTTTTGGAATAAGGGCAAGGAAGGTAGAATTGAGGGACTTGAGGATTGAAGAGGAGCACCAAAAATCCTCCACTACCTCCCAGACTTATGTCTCGACTATCTCCCAACAAGCTTTGTAAGAGTCGATGGTAAATCCATCAGGCCCAGGTGCTTTATCATTAGGCATTTCTTTTATGGCCTCTTCCACCTCTTCCAAGGAAATTTCTCGAGTTAAAGCTAAGTTTTGCTCCTCCATAATTAGCTTGGGGATTGAGGGTGTAAGTTCCTCAATGGCCTCCTCTCTATCAATCCCAGCTTCATGATCTATTCTATTAAAATTTGTTGTAAGAAGGTTGGAGATCCCTTGATGTGTCTGTATCGTGGCTCCCTGTTCATCCTTAAGGCTTAGAATTTTGTTGACCCCTCTGTGGTCAATGGAAAATCTATGGAAGAATTTTGTGTTCTATTCTCCTTCCTTAAGCCATTTAACTCAAGATTTTTTCTTTCAAAGTGTCTCCTCCTGTCAACAATGTAGTTGCCAGTCCTACATAAGCATCTGTTCCTTGTCCACCATTTCTTGATCTATGTTACCTTGAATCCATCCTTCATGAATATGTTCCAATTGCTCCTCTAGTTTAATTTTTTCTTTGAATATATTCCCAAAGACTTCATGATTCCATATTTTTATTTTGGCTTTAATGTGTTTCAACTTACCCTGTAACCGATACATTTTGGTACCTTTAATACCCGAAGTTTCTTTCCACCATTGTTCAATTTTCTAAATGAACTCAGAATGAGTGATCCATAATTTTTCCAATATAAAAGGTTTATTTCTAGGAGTGCCTTAGATTGTTGCAGTCAATGTGATGGGCTAGTGGTCTGACCCTCCACTGGGAAGAATGTTTGATTCAACAATGATTCCTTCTAGCAGTATTCTTTCTGTTACTAAAAATCTATCTAGAAGAGAGGCTATTTGCTTTTCACCTCCCCTTTTGTTGTTCCACGTGAAAGCACCACTTCTAGGGAAAACATCCACCAAATTGGCCGACTTAATGAAGTCTAGAAAAGCTTCAAAGTCTCTATTGAGTTTCCTTATACCTCCTCTCTTTTCTGTGAGTGAGCTGATCATGTTGAAATCACCTACTAAGATCGACTTAGCTTGGGGATATCATAGCTTCAGGTTGAGAAAAGTTCTTAAAAATAGAAGCTTAGCCTCTAGCTTCTAGGGGCCATACACATTAGTGCAAAGATAAGTCTCAAAGTTACCTACTACCTTGACTTCTATAGGTATGTAGGATTTGGCTGCCTCAAAGGAAAGGAACTGGATTACTTGTAGATTCCACAAAATGATCAGGGCTCTCCCATCCATTGCTAGTTGTCTCCAAGTATTCCATGTATTTACCTAGTTTTCTGTTGATACTGATTGCCGTGCTACTTGAGCATTTAGTTTCTTGCACAAACACTACGTCTGGTTGTTCCTTTTGGACTTTCTTCTTCAATATACGCTATTTGGTTTGGCTTTTTATCCCTCTAGCATTCCAAGAAAGAAATTTCATTTTAAATAGAGTTTAGGAGGTTAGTGAAAAAGCCTCTAGGGCTTTCATCTTACTGGAATTTAATAACATTTGTCTCAGTTCTTGTAATCCCTCATTGTTGGTCCTTCGTCCTCTCTTTTTTCGATGCTTGGAACTAGTGGAGGTTTGATGCAATCCTTGTGTGTAGAACCCTAGCCCTTTAGCTGTGCCCAAGCTCTTTCTTTGCAGCTTCATTTCTGCCTTTATTGTGCCATGAATATCTCATTAATTCTCTTTACCGCCTCTTCTAATATGTGTTCCATTCCCTTCTTTCTCCATTTTTCAACCATGTTTGGTAGATCCATACCTTATTGCTCTATTATATCACTTAATTCCATATCTTCGATCCCGATTTCACTAATGAACATCTCTGATTCTTCTTCAACCCCCTCTATTGTTTCTTGAACCTAGAGAATGATACTCAAAGGGTTCACTTCCGATAATTTCAAATCTCGTATTGTCGTAGATCTACTTATTTTTGTGGTTTCTTGTTCTTTAATGTTGTCCTCTGATTCCGTTTCTATTTCCAAAACTTCAAAAGCATTTCTTATATTGCCTTGTGAAGTGGTTGCCTTGGTTTGGCATTTTCTATTTGCTCTCTATTTGGCTTTCGGTCTGGTGAAGATTTCCTTGTTCTTCTCTCCTTTTCCTTCCTTGTTTTCCCCTGTTGCTTTGTTCAATGGGCATTCTTTGATTAAATGACCATTCTCATGACATTTTCTACAATGCAACGAGATTTGCTCATAGTCTATGGCTTTGAAATAATCTTCGCCTCTGTATTCCAACCATAGGTACATCCATCTCCACTTAGATTCTGGCACAAGAGGTATACCTTTTTTGCAATGTCATTTCTGAGGCCTTGATGAAGGTCCCTAGCTTGTTACCTATTTTTTCTAGAGCTGCATGTCCCCAATAATCAATCGGTAGGGAAAAAAGGCGTATCCAAACTGGTACCTGCTTGAAGGTTTCCTTTTCTGGTATGAAGTTGGGTTTCCATGGCCTTATGTATAGACCCGTGGAGGCAAAGAAATAAGGCCCTCCATCAAATATGTGATCCTTCTCTTCCAGATTGGGAAAAACAATAGTAAAGAAATCCTTAGCTCCCAAGTGTAGTCTTACATCACGACTGGGTTTCCATTGTTGCTTTATCGACTGACATAGAGCTCGTTCTATTGGCTAGAACCCCATGAACCTATAGATGACTGCATGTTCGACCATGTGATCCTGGTATGACTGAATCTCCAAATTATAAATCACAACCCTTAGGGTTTCTATGGCTTTGGGCTTAGATGGACCCTGGTTCTTTTTTCTGTTGAGTGTTGACATTGTTCCCCCTATTCCTCTTTACCCTGATCTAGAACCTCTTCCTCTGCTCCTGCCTACTTTTTCTCTAGTTAGCTTCCATGAGAGAATTGTCCTTGGGTTGGGTTCTTGCTGTCTCTACTCTATATACTTTTGCTTTCATCCTTTTCCTTCAGTTTTTTAGTATTAT
>APFE030960447.1:156895-176909 GCA_000404065.3 Pinus taeda
AAAAGATACCCAAATACAGAATATGCGAAGAAAAGAGACCGAGAACACAGAATGGCAATGACTTTATTATTCAGAGAGAAATGTTCACTTGCCTCTTCGAGGGGGAAACCTCCAATAGAGCAGAGCTCGATTACAAAAAATAAGACACGATGCTCCTCGCAGGGAGTTACTATCCTTTATATATGACTCCTACGAGTAATACCACGGGTCAATACCGCTTATTACTAATACCATCTATCTAATACTACGGCCCATTTGCAACTAACTGTGGTTCCTTTATTAATTGCAGATTAACCACTTACAATTATTAATATGGTCTTTATTGACTCTTTACTATGACGTGGTCCCATTACATAGATAAGGGGGTTAGGGTGGGACCCTAACATTCAGTTTAAAAAATGTGATAAAATAAAATTAAAATAAATTATCTTTATTGTGAAATATGTTATGGTTTTTGGGCATGTGGTATTGATAAGTCATGGTATTGACACACAGTATTGTAACAAAGCATATTTACAAGTTACAAGTTAATAATAATATCCATGGTTAATAATATTTTGGTATTGTTTTAAAATATTTTGAGCGAAATAATTTATGTTTCTTTTTTGTATGTGGTATTGATAAGCTTTGGTATTGGCCCATGGTATTGAAACAGAGGTAGTTTTTACAGGTTAATGATATCCATGGTAATGTGGGTGTGAATATCATTGGTTAAGAATCTTGTGATATTACTACAAAATGTTTTGGCTGTGAAATAAGTTATGGTTTTTGGGCATGTGGTATTGATAATCCACGGTATTGCCCCATGGTATTGTAAAAAATATTATTCACATGTTAATAACAAAATCAAAATATAGCAAATTAATTTTATTATTTTTATTAATGTAAATTTTTATTATTAACTAGCCCAACATTTAAATGTTTATAGCCATCTCTAATATTACTTTTAACTTTTTTCTATTTTTTTAATTAAGTTGATATTTGAGATTATTTACATACCTACATTACACCTACACATGTACTGGCATTTACATTATAAAAAAACAATACATTAAACAATTACCATCAAATTTAATCTCTGGCTTCTTTAGTAATTAGTGTTAACTTTCTAATGGAAGCTCTTTAGATAAGTCCAAATTATGTAATGGAACCTCTTTGGAATGATGACTTCAAAGAGAAACAAACGAAAAATTTTAAAAGGGGAAATTGACTAGTCAACCATAGCCATCGAATTGGAATATAAACCACGTAACAATTTAACGTGTTGGAATTTACTATTCAGCCATACCCATCAAATTCGAATATAAACCACATTTGACTATTCAACCATAGCCATCGAATTGGAATATAAACCACATTCAATTTAATTTAAGGCCAAAATTGACTATTCAACCATTGCCATCAAATTTGAATATAGACCACATCACAATTTAAATTAGTTTTCCAATAAAAATTGTATTCGACCATACCCATGAAATTGGAATATAAACCACATAATAATTGAATGCATAGGAATTTACTATTCAACTATATCCATGAAATTTGAATATAAACCACATAATAATTTAAATTAGTTTTCTAATAAAAAATGGCATCGTCTACCAAGGCCGCATGACCAAAAATTGGCTCGATCTTTCAAAAAACAATTTCCGAGTAAAATTGTTTGAATTATATGTTTACTGGGGAAATTCTAAAACCCTATGTTACTTAAATTCTCGAAAATCCATAACTATAACCTGGATTTACAAATTATTTTGCAATAACCATAGGAATGGTATATTATTCATAAATTTATATGTAAAAATGTGAATAATTTGAAAAACCTCTTGACATTTTTAGCTATTAAAAATATACAAATCATTATAGAAGAGTCTAGCAAGACTCTAGATGGACTTGCATGAAGAAGGCATTGCTCTGCTCGAAGACATAGTACTCCAATATTTGCACTTAGAGCATTCCAGGAATTGCTTTATCATTAGCTTCATCATTCACCAATTACCAATGGTTTTATGGACAAGAATGTTGTATTCATAAAGCTCTCGGTCAAACCCAAAAACAAGGTTCTATTCATATTTCCTGATGCCTTTTCTCTTCAAATTCTTTATGGCTAATTTATTTCTTTAGTAGGAACAAAATATTTGGGCAGAAGAAAAAAAAATTCGTTTTGGGTGCATTGTTTTTTATCATTCACAACAAAATTTAATGTGATTTGGGTAATTTGAGACAAGATCTATATAGTTATTTATGATTTGCTATAGATATCATCTGATCTGATGTGATTTTTATTCATGGAAAATGTGCTTTGATTGTAATACAAGGAATCCCGCATAGGTATTAGTCACTTATGGGATTTTCATTTATCTGGATTGTTCTTCATCTCATCGTAGTCTTGGTGGTCACATTAGCTTTGTTAGGTGTGTATTTTAATCTTTACTACTCAAATTGCAACATGTATTTCTTTATGTAGGCAATAAATTTACTCAGAGGTGCTTGTCCACTTTGTGGTTGCTTCTTGTATTTGTGTTGTCTCTAAGAAAATTAATTAAAAGTATAGTAATATATTCCGTTTTGACGGTTTTGTTGACTTTGTGATGTCTTCTTCACAACAAGCTTTTTAAATTGAAATCAATATGACATATCCCTTTTTGAGGATTTTGTTTAGCATGAGTGCCACTATCTCCTTGTAATGCATATTGAATGATACATTACAAATTTCTATTTTAAAAATGCACACTAGTGAAGATCATGTTATGATATTTAGCATCGCATAATAATAATTAGCATAGGAGGACCTTCATGACATATCTAGCCCTACCCTACAATCAACTGCATGAGAGATATGCCTTGGTCTTCTCATTTCCTTAAGGTATAGATTTCAATTTTTTCTATAATTGTAATACATTATCCTTCATTTAGGCACTAACATTGCTTAGAGGTAATTGTGTCTTTTGTGTTTCCCTATTTTCTTTGTGATATCATTTTAATTGCAGGTTAACTTAAAATAAAAATTTAAGTGACATATATTTCCACGAGGATTTTGATATGTATTAAGGACATTATCTCCTTGTAATGTATGTTGGATGATACATTCTAAACTGCTTTCTTGAACTTCATATTAGTGAAGGTTGCATTATGATATTTAGATTAACATAATAGTGATTAACATTAGACACTCATGACAGATATGTTGATAAAATTAATAGTAATTAATAAACACAACACTGGATCGCTTATGAGGGTATACATTAGGATAACACAATTGGATGTGGTGGTTTTGAACATCTCATGGTGTATATCCCTACATGTACAATCATCGAATGTCGCAGTGCTGGGTGCATATTCGTTGTCTACAATAAAATAGGTGAGTTCCCTATTCCATGTAAAAGTTTTTATATGGTAGGAGATATGTGAATTATGATGTTTATGCTTTGTAATTGGTTATTGCATTTTTTACTTGGAGACAAAACAATATTAACTACCACTAATCAACATGGAAAAATACCCCCCCAATGTAACTGAATTTTGCTTCCAGTGATGTACTATTTTACAAAAAATGACTAAATTTTATTGGATTGATGGGGGAGCCATGAGAAGCTATTTTGGCTGATTCCACCAAGAGCTTGCACCTAGGACTTTTACCTAGTGCCATCCCTTTCAAATTTGTGCCATTTTGGTGGGGCAATGCATATTCAAAATGGAATCATGGTGGACAAACTCATTTCCTGTTGACATAAATAGGTAACTAATACTTCATTGCCAAGTAGGGAGGGTTTATGAATGACCCTATCATAGAAATTTGGTGCATTTAGTGGTAGGAAAGACATTGTAGACTAGAGGTGTGAACATGCCTACTCAAATGCATGACTGTTTTTGGTAATGTGAATCCATGGATGGGATATTACAGTGGTTATAATGTATGAAGTACAGGGGATGCACATGTGATTTGATGATTATGGCCACTTTATATTATTTATGTTGTGTTTTGACATAAATTTAACTCTTTTGCTTGGTCATTTTTAGTTTTCTTGAATCTTTCCTAAACTATTTTAGGACTATTATCTCTAAAATCCCTATGAGACACTTCTTTGTCTTATGGTTGGGCTAGAGCGAACATGGATTAAGATATCAACAACTTCTACTACAAAAAATCTGTTAATTGATTTGTCTATCTTTAGTTTCTTTTTTGCTCTTTATTTCTCCTGTTTCTGTGATATTAGCATCACAATGAAACTGTTAGAGAATATGCTCTGCTTGTAGTTTTTCAACTAAATATATTGACCTATGACATTGCATTGAGAGGTACATTCTATAATATACATCTTCAGTATGCCAAAAACCATAAATATATAAAGTTGATGTATTATCAATAAAATATAAACTAGTGTAGACTTGTATTAGGCATGTATCTATCATGTGTTGAGATTCAAGATGAAAACTTTTTTAGAGTGAAACAACTTAAGGAAAGGTTCATACTTCAAAGGATTTTGTCTATCTTGGTGCTTCACAGGTCTAGGGTGAAGATAGATCTATGCAAAGTGATTTGAATTATGATACAAATAAATATCACTTTTTTATATATTCATCTCCATCTCTCTCAACTATGTTTCGCATTTTTACTATTTCTTGTTATGGTTGTCTTTATAGATTATGACCACCTTTGTGCTTGTTTATTGCAATATATAGTTCATATTTCGTACAAAAATATCATATTAATCACCTTGGGCTGAGAGAATACGAATTTATAGGAGAATGAATTCATGGAAATCTTTTAGTTATGTATTATAGTTGTGCATGGGAGCATACAAAATGGAATAAAAGAAGAAAAATGGAAATATAATGAATATAGGGAATGTCTTAAATGCTGGAAACTATCAGTAGTAAGTATCTCTGCTAAGAAGCATTACTAATCCAAATTCACACCTTGCTACATAATAAAATTAATGGTTAAGAACATTCATCATGGCTACTTGTAAAGAAAAAAATTGAATTAGTGGGTCCAATTTTGGACCATTGACCAGTCCTAGCGTCATTCTCTTAGGGCCTTCCCAAAGATCTCTAGGAAACAACCAACAACTGATATAAGCTATAGAATTGATCCATTGACATTTATAATAATTAATTCCCCTCAGATTTTTGGCTACGTGTTCTATTCTTTGTACCAGTTGCCTCATGCATAGGTCATATATGTTAGGGGCAATGAGATCATACAAAATTGAGATGCACAAAAAGGATTATTGTCAAGATGTTAAAAAATTAGTTGGAAATGGTAAAATATGATGGTAAGTATAGTTCATCACTCTCAAAAAATTTAATAGCTCTTGCCATACACAAGGATAGATTTACCCAAACAAAGGAACAAGTTCATGTAGAAGAACTTCAAATGTCCACCAGGTTGGTTTTGGATAACTTTAATGATGTTATTTAAGTGTAGTTGACTACATTTCTTCCAAAAATAAAGAAATATGGGTTGGCATCATATAATTAGTCATTTTCCTACATGTTGAATGTTTTATTTTCCAACCTATTGTTTTCTTATCTAAAACTCCACTAAGGAAAAATCAAATAATGCACACGCATGAAAATAGAAATCGAGAAAATGAAAGTTGACAACTCAGTTGATGTAACAACTAATTTCTTGAATAATTATTGTGGTTTTTAATGGAAAATCAAGTGTGGATTATTAGAATGAAACATATACTCTTGCTAAAATAGCCTTGTGAGATGCGTGCACACTAGCTTCCATGTCCAATAAAGATATGGGAAAGAAAGATGAAAATGAAAACTTGTATGTATCTAGTTGGCATCACATAGAATAGTTAATGAACTGTATTACAATTAGGATTTTGTTAGTTCTACTTATAGTTTTATATCCACTGTATTCTTTTGTAATAATGACTATCTCTATTAAGATTCTTTTTCTATCTGAAATATGCAAGTTGTCCTTTTAACATGAATCCTTCTAAGAAATATTGTACACAATTTTTTACTTGGTTGAATTATCTATCACATGATAACACTATATGTTTTTCAGTACAAGAAGCATTTTATGAAAATCAATGAAATTCACAACTTCGTTTGGCAAGGCCTTTGGGAAGCTACTAAAACCTAAAATATTGAATGCGAATTCTATTTTGAGGATAGAAGAAAGCTTCATGGATAGAGAAAAGAATTTCGAAGATGAGTTCTCAAGGTAGTATTTCTCTTTGAATAAGACCACTAGTTGCAGTGGATTTCTAATATAATTTGTAGTTGTTTATCAAACTTTAGAAAGAATATTATCCTTTTTGTATTGATTATCAATCTATGGATTTGTTATTTCTACTTGTTTCTCTTTCTTGAAGTTTTTTGTACTAACTAGTTTGAAGTAATTGAGGATCAAACATTGGTGGTATTGTTGTAATATGTTAAATTATTGTTTGTATTTAATTAGGTATTTGTTGTAAAATATCAATCAATGTGTTATATTTTGGAAATTACAAGTATGGTAAACATGGGAAAACTATTGGTGTTTTGCATGTAAATATGAAAAAAAGATCAAAACTACTCTTATTTTATCTTTTCATTATAATGATCATTGATGTTTTGAGTTTGAGTGATTGAGGATGGCCACATGTGTTCCCTCAAATTGCAAGTTTGGTGTTGGAATTCAGTTTGGATTTTCCATTCAAGAATCATATAGAAACTGGAACATGAAAGTTACATTCCAAAATTATTCTATTTGGGGGATTAATAGTTGGGATTGCTACATATTTTTGATATTGGAAATTTGCTCCAAATCATGGCTCTTATATTGTACCACAAGTCAGGAACGCAATGGGAAGGGAATTGTCTTTGAAATGTATCCACTTATATTTTAGTGATCCATACATTTAAGGAAAACATTAATAATTTGATATAGACTAGTTGGATTATTCATATGTGACAATCGACCCAACTAGTAGTTCTTATCTGAAGAAATTTTCATCAAACTTGGGCATTCTTGACATCATAGACCTCTATCCTTGGGCTTATTCACTCAAACTTCTACATTGTCCAGTTATATACATGTATACAAGGCTATCCTATTATTGTATCCTTTTTATTTCATTTCATTGTAATCTATACTTATCTTTGGCTTTTTCTAGGAGTTCTATTTGCACTCCCACACTATGTAAGTAATTCACAGTTTGAGCTTTTTAACATTTAACTTAGTTTGCATGATTGTACCTAACATTCCTTGAAGGTTGAATACTAGGTTTACTAAGGTGTTATTTTCTATGGTGATGTTTTATTTGCTTTCTTTATACAAGTCATGTGGCCACATAATGGCCACTATTTGCCAACAAAAGAAAACATGTTTGAGTTTCTTGCATTTATCGGGAAAAATGGCATTGACAATATTGCTGATGTTAAGGTATGTATGATATAAACCCTTTATAGTCTTATTTATTTTATATTCCAGTGTTCATCATATTTCATGTCTTATACTCTGCATTCTATCTTCTTTAATTTTCAGAAAAAGAAGTCAGTCTTAATGGTAAGAAGCAGGAATTGAAGAAAGAGGAGAACAATAACACTGAGTGACAAATTTAAAATTAAAGGGAGAGAGAGAAGATAATTAGTCTAGTTGTACTTGTAGAGCCAATATCCCACATAAGACACACACAAAGACTCATGGTAATGTCCCCATAGTTGGTGAATTCACCTGCAATGCCTTGACAACACAATGATAATTTTTTGAAGTGATGAAACAATATTTCATGTGTAAATTTTACTCCAACCAATATTAAGTTGGAATATCATATTGTAATACTTGACATTTTATATAATATAATTTTTGTGGTTGAAATTATTTATAATTGCACTTGATATTATTTAGTATTATAATTAATATTTGTAACTGGTCTGTTGTTGAATGTTAGTTTTGATTTTCTAATTTCAACTTTAGAATTAAAAGCAATTGCTTATCATTTGCTTCATGTGCATAGGTTTCATTTATGGCGTTTATGAATGAACACATAAATTTATTAAAATTTTATGTCAAATTGATGAGAAAAATAGACTGAAAGTAAAATGTTCAACTAGAACAAACAAGTGTACATCAAACCATCAAAATGAACACTTAACATAGTGCTTTGATGAAGTAGTTCACCCCGCATGGGCTACATCTCCTTGGTACAACTTCCATGCCTTGGGCCTCTATATTAGCTCAAAATGGAAAAAAGTATTGTTTACAATGCTCTACTACTCTTGAATCCTACTTCAATGTGCTCAAAACATCAAAATCATATAAGGATGCCTTTTCTTGATCCCTATTTGGTCAAAAATTGCAAAAGGTATGGCCAAAAAAGTTTTTCTTAGTAAAACTCCACTAAAACGGGAGGAACTCTAGTTAATCCAAATAATTTTGGAGAAAATTCTAAATTCATCAGATCAACAGAAGTTCTACCAAGCTAATTGTGCATTAATTAGGTGATAAGCGGAGAATAATTACGGGTCAAACTTGTTTACCACTTTAAGTGTGTTTAATGGTGCGTTTTTGGTTAACTATTAATGTTAGTCACTGATCTTCAAGGTAGTGTTCACATGCGAGAGGGATGGCCCTCAGGTTGGCTCCCTCCTCCCCCCAACTACCACGATTAAGCATAATATATACAAACTCAAATTGTTACATGTTAATACTCATGGTGGCTGTGTAGTTGTAAGTCATGGAGTTTGATTGGGTGAGGTCATGGGTTTGACTCTGTGGACCTACCCATAAACTTTGTTAATGTGTCCTGATAGATACCTAACCTTTGGGGAGGGACACGTGGCAACCTTCAGGCTTTCTACATGTCTCCTCCTCATTGTTGCATCCTCCAGCCAATCAGGAAACATCAACTCCCCAAATCATAAACCAACCACAAAGTGCCACTTGGAAAAACTCCATTAGTTGTGGCGAAACTAGTCACTAGCCATGTCAACAGTATAGATTGTTGACTATGTAGTGGTTGTACTTAAAAAAAATATCCTCTATTTGGAAAAGTAGACAAAACAAAATATATTCCTCATAGGAGCTTTGTTTTGATTTAAACAAGTTGCATTGGCATTGTATCACTGAGACGGTCATTCAAGTTTTGAGTGATTATGAGCACTTTGATTTTTGAGCTAAATACTGAGCACTTGATCATTCCTCCCCACTAGAAGTCTTTTGGACCCAAAATGATACTAATAATGTTCAATAAATGAGGGTACAACTCCCTCACCTTCTCAATCTCCAAACATTTTGCCTTAGAAGAATTTTGTCCCTTCAGTCCCACTAAAAGGTATTTGACATTCCCTCTCTTCGTAGTTCTAGTTCTTCTATCAAGTATGAGATCTTGCTGATTTTCATCAAGGTATTATGGCGAAAAGCAATCTATTGATGGTAGCTGAACATGCTCCCCTTGATCGTCAATAAAAGGAGGCTCAAACAATCTCAAATTCTCAACATTAACAGTAGAGTATATTCTCATATAAGGAGGCAAATCTAGCTTAAATGCATTGTTACCAATCTTTTCTAGTGATCCGGATTTAAACAGGAACGCAACAAAATACATAGATAACCATATACACAAATATGCAGTGGAAATTATACCTCATTTCATTAATGGAAAATACTGAAATATGCTTACAACCAGAAATGGAAATAAACCAGCTAGGGCGATGATAACTTATCTCTGAGAAGAGATGTGGTGACTACATGCCTCTGAACTGTGTTACAATGAGGCTCGGAGGCCTATTTATTGTTGAGAAACAATGAAAAGCCCTTCACATTCCAAAACGTAACCCTAGAAGATGAAACGCCAAATTGTGGGCCCCGTTTGGGTAAATTGGTACATCAATTTCCCAGGGTCGTAACTTTGGCATATGATCTCCGTTTGACACGTACGATGGCTTGTTAGAAAGATCTATCCGAGAAATACCACTTTGGGAAGGGAAACATTGATCCATGGACCCATGCTACCCCCAGATTTCCAAAAAAACGTTGTTTAGGGCCTCAAAACGGCTCCGGAAGTTCAGGACCCGAAAAACTGCTAAAAATAGTAAGTTGTGCTACAATTAAGGAAACTCAAAATGCTGAGAGAAACAATGATGGGGGTCCAGACGGACTTGGCAGGTGGCCACCAATATCCACCTGGATCATCTAGAATTTTATAAGGATCATAATAGATTGGGTTCATCCTTTTACCTTCCCCTTGAAGTATCTCTTTGCTAATATATAACCAAACTTGATCTCCAACTTGAAATTTATGATCGACACGGTGTTTTTCATGCCTTGCCTTGTAGCTTCTTTGACTCTTTTCAAGTTGTTCATGCACTGTGTGATGTATCAACTGAATTTTCTCAATGAAATTCCTTTCCTTATCAATGTCACTATGACCATCGATGGTGACATTTTTCTCAACGATTATGTCCAATGGTGATCTTGGCAAGTCCCCAAAACATGCCTCAAATGGTGATGTGTTTGTGGAAGAATGCTTTGCCCTGTTGTATACATGTTGTATGTAATGCAACTATTCATCCCACAATTTGGGATGTTTGTTTCAATATACTCTAAGAAAATGAATGACTCTCTTATTGACTAGCTCGGTTTGCCCATCTCTTTGTGGATGAAAGGTTGTACTCTTCTTCAACTTAGTGTTCGTAATTTCGCACAAATTTGAGCAAAAAATCCCAACAAATCAAGAATCTTGATCACTTAAAATGGAAGTAGGAAGACCAAAATGAACCCAAATATTTTGAAAGACAAGATGAGTTGTTTGTTAAACTGTAATTTTTTTTTACATGGTGTTAGAATACATATCTTACTAAACCCGTATAAAACTACATACAAGTAATCATGAGCTTTTGTTGACAATGGAAGGCCACCTACAAAATCCATTGAGATACTCTCCCATGGACGTGAAGGTACCGGAAGTGGAGTGTACAATTGTAGTTTCCTATTTCTAGGCTTACTTGTTGCACACAGAACATCCTCTAGTGAAACGACATATATTATCAAACATATGTGGCCAATAATAATACCTTTGGAGATTCGCTACTATCTTATCTACACCAAACTGCCCAACAATCAATGAAGTGTGCACCTCCCTTATGATATTGTTTCTTTCTCCCTTTGGAAGACAGTGATACAATAAATTGTCATGTACATCGTAATCTAACTCTTCAATTTGGTTTCCTTGAATTAAGCTTGCATACACATCTTCAAATTCATTATCATATGCATATTTCTCAATATAACTTTCATGTAAAACAAAATTTTTCTTGAGTATAATAGATGAATTTACAATGTGCCTAGAATGCATATCAACTACCTTATTGTAGATTATGTTTTTGTACTTGATAACCAAATGAAACTCTTCTAGAAAACCCATCCATCTGAAGTGTCATGATTGCTACAACTTTGGTTGCAACTGTAAGTACTGCAATTGTTGATGGTTAGTATGGATAATGGTCTCCTTCCCCATCAAGTAGTGTTTCCATTTTTTAATAGTTTAGTCGTAGCTCCATTAAAAATTTTAGAATGAAATGAAATGGGCTTGCCATGTTTTATAAGAAATACTCCCATGGTGTAATCACTAGCATATGTTTGAATCTAAAACAGTTGTCTAAGATTTGGAAGATCCAATACCGGTGCTAAAATTATCTTTTGTTTTAAAGTATTAAATTATTTCTTATGTACATCTCCCAAATTGAAGACTTTCTTGACACTATTAAATATATGTAGTGGTGCTGCAATGGAAGAAAAATTAGCAATAAATTTCCTCCAATATTGTGTTATCCCTGGAAAGCTTCTTACCTCTATAATTGTATTGGGCTTGGGTCAATTCAAAATGACCTCAACCTTAGAGGGGTATATCTTCAGCTCACCTCCTCCAACAATGTGTCCCAAATAAACTAAAGAAGTCTTGCCAAATTCACACTTCAACGTCTTTAAAAACAACTATTATTTTCTCAAGAGATCAAGTAATTTGTTCACATGCATGACATGTTCATCTCTGTATTTGCTGAATATGAGAATATCATCTAAGTAAACAATGAGAAAGTCATCTAGAAATGGTCTCAATACACTATTCATAACTCTCACGAAAGTAGCTAGACCACTTGTGAGACCAAATGGAATAGCAAGCCACTCAAACAATCCTTGTTTAGTTTTAAATATGGTTTTCCAAATGTCCTATTCAGCTATTCTAACTTGATGATAACCACTTCATAAGTCTAACTTAGAGAAATTATTTTCATACATCAATTGTTCAAGAAACTCATCAATTCATGGGAGTGGATAATGATTATTTACCATTATATTATTCATTGCACGAAAATCCACACACATGCACCAAGTATCATCCTTCTTTGGCAGCACAACAATGGGTGAACCACATGGCGAATTAGATGGGCATATGATACCTTCGTTCAACCATTCTTGGATTTTCTTCTTCCTTTTCATGCTCTCCATAATCAACATGCAATATATGTCAATGTTTAGAAATGGAACATCCTACTACAATTGTACTTCATGATGAATTCCCTTTAAGGGAGGTAACCCCTTTGGTTCCTGACACATCTCACCATGCTTGCTTACCACATCAAAGAAATCATATTTTAACTTATCATCGCAACCTTCAAAAGATTCATAATCTATATCATTATTTTTCTTGATCATGAGAAGCACAAAAGTTTTACTTTCATTTACTAGGCTCTTCATCTTGCCTAGATTAACCAAAGAATTTTTTAACTTTCTATGACGGGCTCTCAAAATATACTCCACTCCATCCTTGAGTAATAGATATTTGTTCTCATGATGACAAAATACCTATTTCCTATCATACAAATATGGACTTCCAAAATATTCCTAAGATGTCAAGTGGAACTACATCTAACTCAACTTCAACAATGAATTTTTCAGTATGGAAAACCTAAGTAATAATTTCCTTGTAACCTATAAATTTTCATTATTGACTATCCAAACTAAGGGATATGGCTTGTGACGAGGTATAGTTTCAAGGTTAAGCTTTTTGACCAACTCTTTTGAAACTAAGTTCGATTGTGACCAACTATCAAATAATGCATCAATCTTGGTACGATTTGAAATTACCCTTACATGGAACAAATCTATCCTTTATCCTTCATTTGGAGGTTGTTGTGACTATCTGAGGAACTAGTTCTTGCAATGGCTTCTTTTCCTTTTGTGACCATGGATGAAATATTGGTCTCATCAGTAGAATTGGATCCAAGATCATGTTGTGTGGTAGAGGTCATCTTTTGTTTTCCCTTATTGTTTGGATTCTTAGGCCTTAGTTCGGGATGTAATTTCTAATAGTGGGTTTCATCATACCCCACTTTGGAACAATGTTGGCATATAGTTTTCTCCCATTATTTCTTCACACTTGCATTCTTATTTCCTTTCCATTTTCCACCCTTCTCTTTCTCCTTACCATTGAATGGCTTCTTCTTACCACCTGCTTCTTGAATGTTCTCTCCTCTTGCTTCAACAAGTGTGACTTGCACACATACCTCATCTAAATTATTTGGAATGAACATAAGGATAGTATCTTTCAATTAGGAAGGTAAATCCCCAATATATTTCAATAGAGTAGCTTGGGAATTCAAGTTTACTCCTAACAACAAAGATCTTTTTCTAAACTCTTGGGTATAGTCTTGAACTATTTGGCCCTTGATGTGCCTAAATTTTTGTGAAGTCATAATGGATTTTTGCATATAGGCTAAAGTATAAAACTATCTATTAATTCTAGAAAAAAATTCAGCACAAGAAATGGATATGTTACCATGAATTCACATTTCCTTTGAGTCTTTTATTCCGACCAAACTAGTGCTTTTCCTTATAGCCTCAATGAAGCCAACTGGATTTTTATGTCATCTTCTTGAAGATTTTGATGAAGTAAAAATAGAACCTTTTGTTAAGCTAGTCAAATTTACATAATTTACATGAAGTCAAACCCACATTGTGAGAGTGCAACAGTCAGCAAGGAAGGAAGAACTGAACCATTCACCCAAAACCAAGAGAAGCCTAAATAGGAAACCTGGGGAGAAACCACCAAACAATAAGGGCATGCAGCCAACTGGTAGTGCTGATGTGCACCAAATGGACCTGGAACTCTTTGGAAGTCGAGTCCATCGAATCGTGGGCCACAAAAAGGCCACAAAAGACCCACCAAGTGTTTACAGGAAGTCCCATAAAAAACCACACCTAAATCTAAAAAACGGACATGATGAAAATTAAAAGCGTAACACTCTAATCTTTTTCTTGGCCTCACCAACAAGTATAAGAAAATTGACACCGTTGATTAACTGACTAAGATCCAATGGCCTTCGTAAATATTGGGAGGATGATAAGCGCGAGAGTTAACTACCCGACGAGGGCATTTTTTTCTCACCTCGCATTGCAATGTGTCGCGTGAAGAGTGAAATCAAAGCCAAACTTACAAAAACCATAAACCATTTGAATCCCGCTCGATATACCACTTGTGGAATTGAAATGGTTGTTTCACACAAAAACAAATTGTCACCATCGATCAACAGAATAAGATCCAATGGCCTTCATGAATATTAGAAGGATGAGAAGCACAAGAGTTAATTTGGCAGTTTTCTCTAACCTCACATCACAACATGTCGCATGAAGAGTGGAATTGGAGCCAAAATCCAAAAACTCAGAAACCATTCAGACCCCGCCCGAAATACCACTTGTGGTTTTGAAATGGTTGTTTCAAGGAAAACAAACACATCCTTTCACCATGTGATGTCATTCAGATCAGTTCAATGTGCAGTTCTTGTGCCAATCCAATCCACCCAGATTCTCTATCAAACCCCGACTAAGCAATATGAAAATGAACACCCCAACCTGTGGTGTTGTCTGAGTCATTCCTTTCATCATTCACTCAAAAGAGTTCCAAGCTTTGGAGAACAACCAAACCATAAAGGGTTAGGCTATATGGGGTTCTCCATTCTCCCACCCATCTTCTGAGTCCCTTCAATCCATCCTGTTAGTCCACAGTTCCATATATTGGGTCGCCTCATAGAGACAGTCCTACCACAATTTACCTGGAGGTAACAAATTCCAAACATACCTAGTATCCCTGGCATTATTGGTGACACCTTAGTTCACCAATCGATCTGCTAACATGTTAGATTTCCTTTTCACATGAACAAAAGTGACAATTTTAAGGGTTTGCATGTGAGAGTAGATGCGGTGAAAAACCTGCAAAAGCTTCCATTGCTTCGACACTTTATCTGGAGAGGTTCCATTTCATATTTTCTTAGCTGCTCTAATAATCAATTCTAAATCTGCTTCAATTATAACATTGTGTGAATTTGACTCCACCGGGATTTCCAGGAATTTCTCTAATGCCATGAGTTCAACCATGTTATTGGCGGCTTTCCCCAAGTGGCCATGGAATATTTTCTGTATTTTCCCCTGATCATCTCTTATGGCACCCCAAAAGCCTGCTAATCCTGGGTTGCGCTTAGATGCTCCATCAATATTAAACTTTAAGAAACCATAAGGAGGGGGCTTCCAAATGTTAACACCTTTATTTATTAGGCTCACTTGCTTTATTATTTCTAGAGGATTGTTGGAATGGAGACCCAAGTGAAGTAAAATACTCTCCTCTTGGGGCAGAGGAGGATCCTTAGGAAGAGTCCTCAACAAGCTTCCTTTTGTGTCTTTGAGCTGCCTTAGAATCTCATCAATTTATGTCGGTGTTTATGGGAAAACTAGTATTCCTAAAGAATGCTAGCCCTATAGGTTTGGCATCTACCCTAGAAACAACAATTTAAAGAAATACAATGATTTTTCCTATGTGTAACATATAAGAGAACGATAATGGATCCAACCTGGAACTTCTTCTTAATCCCTTTCTTGATCTCTCTCCCCTTTGGCAGATCCTATAACTCCTCCCCGTACTTAACATGCTTTGAGAGTACCTACACAAGTACAACAACAAAGAACCATCAAAGCATCATGATCTATTACAATATAAACATTACAAAATCAGATATATGATGAACAAATGATAGCATTCACAAATAATAACATTCCTAATTGCACAGTCATATGGGAGAAAAATTGAAGAGCTCTATTAATAGAAGGGAGAATTACAACCCAGTTTTTTGATCCAGTTCCATCCTCCCAGCTTCAATCCTTCTTCACCTCATGAAATAGCAAGATAACACAAACAAGAATACAATGCTCTATCCTCAATGACAAACTATCAGCACTTCCTTGCAATTCACAATATTCTAGCCTCTAGATCTCTTAGATGAGGGATCCATTTAGAGATTTTTTCAAGGGCGTGAGTCATCCATAGGGTTTGATTAGTGTCATTCCACTTGTTACAATTGATTCCATAAGAGGATGGATTAGAGATTGTTTCCTAGTTCCCTTGTTCATCCTTAGGCAAATTCAGATAGGCAAGTGGCATAGGAGAGGCTTCTAGAAGATTCCATGAGAAACCAACTAACAAATTATCTCAGAAATTTGTCCATCCTAGCCCATTGCACCCTATAGAAGGCCTAAACAATATGCATCACATTTTTCCCATCGAGCAATCAGTATGGTCCAATTTAGGCTCTTTCTGGATGATTTCTGAAGTAGAGCTTTTGGGGAATGATGCACTCAGATAACTAAGTTCCTTTAGGGTATGAAACAACTCTTTTAGGGGTTGATGAGACCTAATACATTGACATATAAGTTTGGGGTTGATGTGCCCAAATATGTCTATAACAGTTTCCCCCTAAAGCATGAGGTCATAAAAATTCATGACAGGTGAAATGCTTTGTCACGAGGATCCAAAGTTTCGAACTGGAAGTTGACCTACATAAGTTACAATGAAATAACTCATCATAATACGATTTTCATGATCTAGCTGATGGAGGGATTTCCATGGTCATCTTTATAAATTTCATTTCATGTACATAGATCAGATAATCGTCTGCAGATATAGACTCATGATTCTATAGATATAGAGTGATAATCCATGATTAGGATGACCATCTGTAGAGAGGCTTTGTAAATTTGATGTTTATATATCCCTGAATACATTGTAGCTCGGATGGATGAAACGAGATCCGGTGTCTTCAAACTCACTCAATCTTCGCTTGATGTGCAAGTCAAACCATGTGAAGAGATGTTTTGAAGTCAAAGATGGAAAGACATCGCCTGATTACCAACCAATGATGTGAGCTATTGACAGACACAAGAGGGATCACCAATAATGATAATTATCCTCAAGCTACTACAGTATAACTCACATCATGTGAATATGTGATCTCATGTCAAACACCACACAAAATATTTAGGTCGAAGGTCATTGATGTCAACCTGTTGCCAGAAGTGAGAAACTTGCCATTGTTGTATGCAAGCTTCAAATCACTAAAAGGGTTGTTTCTAAGTCAACTTCTTGGATAATGAGCTGATGTTGACAAGAAGCGACTCGTCGTAGGAGGGCCTTGATGCATCCCACATATGAGAACCGAAATAAAGAAAATGATCTCTGGAGGTGAAAATTAATGGACAACACAAGGTTCAGGAATGGTAGTCATGAAAAAATGAAGGTTGGAGGTATTGCAGTGAATGAGACATTAACTGGATGGTGATTTCTCAACTGAATGACTTCTCTTGAACATGTTGACGACACTGAGATGAATTGGTAGCGTTAACCTGAAGATATGGATTGTATGAAAGACCAATGATATGATGACTGGTAAATAGAATAACCTAACCCAACTCAATAATCGAGATGAAGTGAAAGTGTCATGTTCAAGAGAGACTTGCTACTATAAATTCTTCAAGTTTTTTCCTCCTTTTCCCCAGTCATTGTTGACCAGTACCTCTTTACTTTTGTCAAGGTTGAGGAGGATAACATGTGCTTGTTCTATAATTTTCCCTTTGGGCAAACCTGTCGCTATTTAATATTTTAACGAGTCTAGGGACAGTGAAACTCAGTCTCGTCTAGATGGAAAAGTTTGTTTCTATTATTTTAACGAGTTTAACAACAATGATAACCTGGTCCTTTTCATATGTTTAGAGAGTCTGAAAAGGGATGAAAAGAAAACTCCATAAGTTCTTTTTTGTATAGTAATCCCTTAGGTCCAAAAAAGGATAAAATAATACAGGAGGGATGACATTTCCAATACTTTAACGAGTTGGAAAGGACAAGTTCTCGACAATCTTTTCATGTTTAATGAGTCTGAAAAGGGTTTAAAGATGACTCTATTTTTGAGGAACGAGTGGTGTTTAGGGTAGCAACTAGTTCCAGTGATGTTGGAACTTCTCAAAACATGTTGATTTATGTGAAGAGGCTGGTCAATAAGACCACTCATTGAAACTGTTCCTCAAAAAATGGTAAAACAACCAAGTGAAAGCATATGATCGGCCAAAGACATGGTGGTGATGGGATGAAAACAACCAAGGCTCATCTGATAGAAAAGGCTGATAGAATGGAAATCATGAGGGTTTAAAATTGAAAATGGGTTCATTTTTAGACAAGCTTAAACCATACGGAACTATGCTTGGATTTATTTTCATGTTTACACAAGATTGAAACGAAAAACTATGCTTGGATAATGGTTTGCATGCCCCCAGCATGATGAAAGGGAGAGTCTCCTGTAACAATATGGAAGTCACCGCGGTGAAGCAGGATGGTTATCCAATACCTATTTGGCTTTGTCCAGATAGAAAAAGGTGAATGGGGTGATTCCCTTCACATAACCTACAAGGAAATGAAAAAAAAACTCTATTGAGATTCCTTGTTTCATTTTTTAACGAGCTTGACACAAGACAAGGAACTATGCTCATTTGCCTGTTTCATTTTTTAATGAGGTTGACACGCTAAAAGAACTGTCCTCATACTCCTTGTTTCATTTTTTAATAAGGTTGACCAAGTAAAAGAACTATCCTCAGACTCCTTGGATCACAACTCATAAGTGGTTGTGAAGGAAAGATCCGGTTCCAATGCCCCAAGTACATAATGTACAACATCATTGAATTGATCGTCAATCGACATAGGTATGGAACAGGTTGCCACATAATTAACTCATGGTGGGGATGATAACATTGGTACAAATGGATAATTTAGGGATGAAGGTTGACTAGGAGCTATATTTGGACTGGGAAATGAATGCTGGTCAATAGTTACAATCTTGCCTTCATGTGGAAAATACATCACTCAAAAGAGTGCGGAAACAATAGTGATGCCCAAGAAGTAAATTGTAATCTAACGGCCCTAGGACTACCATCACATTCAGATAAATGGCTTTCCCTCCCAAAGTGATAGGTAACTGAGGAAGGATCCCTAACGGTCAACTGGTTCCTCTGTTGAAGCCTAACAGATTCTATGTAATAGGCATAAGCAGTGGCGAACCAAGAGCTTTCCAAGCAGTTGAGGAAAGGATACCCATTGATGAACCTTCATCTATAATAGTTCCAGATACAATCATTTTACAAACTTATACTTTGATTTGGAAAGGCACATAAGAAGGAAGGCGAAATCTTACCAGTCGATTCTAATCAAAGGAAGTGACTAGACTACTTGGAGGGGATACCGTGGAAATGGGAGAATTAACCCCTTGAGTTACGAGAACTGAAGGATTTTCCTCCTGTCTTGATGGAATAGGTTGATTGCCCCCAAGCTCATTTGAATTTGAGGTGACAAAAAGAACTTGAGTGGTATGATTTTCACTCTCTTCAGGAAAGGTACGATTAGCTGAATGTGAAATCGGGTCAACCATTACCTCGACCTGTTGATTTGGATCTAGTATAGACTCATAGGATTCACTTTTAGAGAGAGTGGTTTCGTCCGACGATTAATTTTGGTCAGTCTATTCATCAACTAGTGAAGGATTTAGGGAGAGTTTCCTATAACTAGATGAAAGTCACTGTGGTGAAGCGGGATGATTATCCAACACTCTTTTGGCTTCATCCAAATAGGGACAAAGGTGAAAGGGGTGATTTCTTTCACATAACCTACATGCAAGCTTGACCTTCCCTTTCTATCCA
>APFE030960447.1:179751-197457 GCA_000404065.3 Pinus taeda
CCCTAAATCATATTTTCGCACACAAATCATAAAATGCTAAATGAAAATGCATGTTTTGTTTTCGCTTTCCTTAATGTGAAAGATACAAAAAAGAAAACTAAATGCAACAAAGATCTGAAATATTTCACTCAAAATGACATTTTCAACAATTTCTTCTTCAAAAGGGAAAGGAAGACTCAAAATGACACTTTCAATTTTGAATAAAAATGCCTTCAACACTTTGAGTATAAACAAATAAAATCAAATACATGAAGAAAAGTTTAATCGATTATCAAGGGAAGGAAGAATTTATGACACTTCTCTTTTCGACAAAAACCAATAATTACGACCATTTTTGTATCAAAGCAACAAATCGATCAAAACAAATTTTCGACAAACAATTGTAAATGAGGAATAAATACACAAAAACATTCACTAATCCTAATATAATTGAGGTTGATCTAAGTGACGCAAGTAAACTTTAGTAAAGAGGCATTGTTCATATGTAGCAAAACAACCAAACAAAATTGAAAACAGGTCAAAAACCCTCAATTTCTAGATGGAGAAAGAGTTCAGTCAATCATCGCACCTAGGTTTCACAGAAATTGAGATGCATCATACTTACTACACTCAGGAAGTGCTATGCATACTGAGTCATAGTGGAAGACAACGCGACTATTCGTGGAGCGCAACTGAAATGGGTTTTGGATCAAATGTGGAGTTGTTTTCAATGAATTAAGCTGGGTTTTGATGAACAATAATGAGAAAAGTATGATGGAATGTCTTGAGAGGTTACTGAGCTAGCAAAAGAGCATCTAGATGTGCTTGCAAGTCAAATTCTTAATTCATAAAATAAACCAGAAATTCACTGAAGCAACATTCATCTACTATGCAATTGCAAAGAAAGAGTAGTTTGAAGGCTACCTGGCTGGCCTCAGACTCTGTCTATGGTTTATCAAATTGAACATAAAACAAACAATAACAACAAACAAACATTTGTTCATTCCCCAATGGAGTCGCCAATTTGTTTATGGGAAAACTAGTATTCCTAAGGAATGCTAGCCCTCTAGGTATGGTAGCTACTCTATAAACAATATTTTAAAGCAATTCAATGATTTTTCCTATGTGTAATAGATAAGAGAAAGATAATGGAACCAACCCAGAACTTCCGCTAAATCCCTTTCTTGATCTTTTTCCCCTTTGGCAGATCCTGTAACTCCTCCCCATACTTAACACACTTGGAGAGTGCCTGCACAAGTACAACAACAAAGAACCGTCAAAGCATTGTGATCTATTACAACATAAACATTACATAATCAGATATATGATGAACAAATGATAGCATTCATAAATAATAACATTCATAATTGCATAATCATATGGGAGAAAACTTGAAGAGATCTATTAATAGAAAGGAGAATTACAACCCAGTTTTTTGATCTAGTGCCATCCTCCCAGCTTCAATCCTTCTTCACCTCATGAAATAGCAAGATCACACCAACAAGAATACAATTCTCTCTCCTCAATGACAAACTATCAGCACTTCCTTGTAATTCACAATATTCCAACCTCTAGATCTCTTAGATGAGGGATCCATTTATAGATTTCTGCAAGGGTGTGAGTCATCCATAGGGTTTGATTAGTGGCATTCCAATTGTGACAATTGATTCCACAAGAGAAGGAATTGGAGATGGTTTCCTAGTTCCCTTGTTCATCCTTGGGCGAATTCAAAGAGGCAAGTGGCATAAGAGAAGTTTCTAGAAGATTCCATGAGCAACCAACTAACAAACTGTCCCAGAAATTTGTCCATCCTCACCCATCGCACCCTATAGAAGGCCTAAATAGTATGCATCACACCCTAGCAGTGTACCACTCAGTATGCATCACATATTTCCCATGGAGCAGTCAGTATGGTCCAATTTAGGCTCTTTCTGGATGATTTCTAAAGTGGAGCTTTTGGGGAATGTGCACTCAGATGACTAAGTTCCTTTAGGGTATGAAAAAACTCTTTTAGGGGTTGATGAGCTCTAATACATCGACATATATGTTTGGGGTTGATGTGCCAAAATATGTCTATAATAGTCGGGGCTTGCTTGTTTTTTTTAATATTCGACTATTGCGTTCTTTCCAAACATTCTAGATGACAAACCCTGGAACCAGAGTCCAAGATTTATTAATAATCTCATTCCCTGAGAAATTTTTCCTCCAGTTCCTCAAAGTGTTTGATATGCTGAGACTATCCCTATCAATTTGTTTAAAGATTGAGGCCACCCAATCCCACACGTTGGAAGTGAAAAGACAGAGGTTAAGAAGGTGTTCAATCATCTCCTCATGTGAGCCACAGAAGTAACATTTCAAAGGACTAATGAAGCCTTTCTTTAGGAGATTCTCCCAGTTCAAGATCTTCCTTTGATGCACTAACCAGATGAATAACTTTACTCTCATCCAGTGGGGACTTTTCCATAGTTTCTTCCATACTTGATCAGGATTCACAAAGGTAAATCCTATAACTTCCTGTTTAGCCTCTTTAAGGTTAAAGTTACCATCGGAGTTCTTTCCCCATCTTAATTGATTAGGTGGGGAGGAAATCAACATCCTTCTATGCTATAGATCCTAAGTGAGAGTGGTTTCCTTGGCCTTCAGAGGACTCTCATCACTATATCTTAGAACCTTCTAGTTCTTCCATTTTTCATTATTCCTTCCTTGGTACCAGAAATCCTTTACCAAAACCAGACCTTTGCTATCTGTATCACTTTAGAGATCTATTAATTCTTCCCTATAAGGGTTGGGTTCCTGCTACCATTTTTCCTCCCAAAATCTATCAAGGTCCCTTGCTCGGATTTCTCAGAAGCAATGTTGCTGAATAATACTTTTATTTTCCCAGTCAAGGTTCCAAATATGTGAGCCCCTAATTTTCCCTGACATTCTAATATGATCCTTCTCCTGCCAATATTTGGCATAGTTTTGTTTCCAAAGCTTATCGCAGGGGGAATTTGACTCCTTGATCCATCTCCAACAAAGCTTAGCTCCTGAAACTCTACTGAGGGTCTCGGGATCATGAAGCCCCAAGCCACCATGGCTTTTAGGCTTGTAGAGCTTGTCCTAGGCTACTAAAGCCTGTTTCTTTCTCTCTTCCCCTCTGCCCCACAAAAAGTCCCTTTGTATACTTCTTATCTGCTGCTTAATGCCTTGAGGAGCAAGAAGAGCCGCAAACATGAAAATGGGAAGATCTTGCGGGACCACCTATGTGAGGACTAGGAACCCTACCAAATTTAGTGACCTGCATGTCCATTTTGTGACCTTGTCCTGAAGTTTATTTAATATTGGCTCCTAGACTTTCTTGCTAAGAGGGTTGTTAATAAGAGGAATGCCAATATATTTGGAAGGTAGTAGTTCCATTCGAAATCCAAGAATTCTGGTAATGTTTCACCGAATAGCAATATTAGTGTTAAAGAAAAAGACTTTGGACTCCTTAATGCTTACCTCTATGCCTACTGCCATAGCAAAGTCATTTAAGATGTTTTTGATTGCTCTAGCTTCCTTGACTGTGGATACACCTTGCAACATAGTATCATCCACGAATTGTTGATCAATGTTTTCCACTCCATCTGAGGTGAGTTTGATGCCCTAGATTCGCCCTTCCATATTTTCCCTTTTGATCACTCTACCCAGCCCTTCCATCATTAGGACAAAGAGGAATGGAGAGAGCAGATCTCCCTGTCTGAGTCCTATGGAGGGTGTGAAGGTTCTTGATGGTGCTCCATCAAGTAGTATGGATAAACTAGTCATGGTGACTAGTTCCATAACCCATCTTATCCAACTTTGATCCAAGCTCAATGCTTTTAGCATTTCTCTTATGTAAGACCAGCTTATCTTGTCATAGGCTTTTGCTAGGTCCAACTGAATGATCATTCCTACTTGTTTGTTGCTTTTGGGAGAGTGTACCACCTCATGAGCTTGGATTATATTGTTGAGGATTTGTCTTCCTTCCACATAGCCTGTTTTCTCCTCTGAGATGAGGGAAGGTAGTTGGGAATTAATTCAGTTGGCTATTACTTTGGAGATAATTTTATACACCACATTACATAAGGCTATGGGTTGAAAACCGTCCGGAGTCATGGCATTTTCCTGTTTTGGGATCAAAGCTATGAAGGATGCATTAAGAGCCTTCAGAACCTTCTTGGACATTCTTGAGTCTTCCACAACCTTGAGGATATGCTGTTTGACTATTTCATAATAGGCTTTGAAGAGTCTACATTGAAGCCATCCGAGCCTGGTGCTTCTCCATTCTGCATTTCATTAATTACTTCACTAACCTCCTCTTCTGACACTGACCTGTTAAGGTTGTGGTTGTCCTCTCTGGTGACCAGTTGAGGGATATACTGAGTGAAATGGTCAATGAATCTTGATCTATCCTCAAATGTATCCTTCACAATATTGAAGAATTGTTGTACCAGGACCGATTCCATGTCATTGTGAGAGACAAGTTCAATCCATTGTGAATCTTTGATATTTTTGATTCTGTTGTGAGCCCTGTGAGACATAGTGGATTTTTGAAAGAACTTTGTATTTATTTCTCCCTCTCTAATCCATTGTATCCTAGACTTCTTCCTCTAGAAACTTTCCTCTTGTAAGCATCGATCTCCCCATTCTTTATGCAAAGTGTTAGTTAGTTTTTGCTGCTCTTCGGTGAAATAATCTATGACGTTGATTTGATTGATCTCATGGAGATTCTGCTCAGTTTCTCTTTTGGATTTGAAGATATCGAAAAATTCCTTTTTGTTGCAAGCTTTAAATCTAGATTTAATATGATTAAGTTTCTGTTGTAGCATGAACATTTTAGTGCCTTGAATGTTCAACTCCTCTCTCCACCATTTATCAATGTTGCCAGTGAATTCAGGGTGTGAGAGCCAGGAATTTTCAAACCTGAAAGTTTTTTTTCTCGGTGTCTGCATAAAGGTGGCTTCCAGCTATACCGGCCAATGATCCAATCCTCCAAAGGGCAGAATGGAAGTTGTCATGGCAGGGCTTGTAGGAAGGAGGTCCTCTAAAATTATAAATTTATCAAGTTTGGAAGAAACTTGAGAAGCCCCTCCCCTCTTGTTGTTCCATGTTAAGGTTCCATTTATTGTTTCGATGTCCACCAGTCCCATATTCATAATGAAGTTATGGAAGGCCATGGAGTCTCTAATAGCTATCTAGTGCCTCCTTTTTTCTCTGAAAGAGATGTTATCATGTTGGAATATCCTGAAACGATCTAGGGCATGCTAGGATGTATTTCTCTGAGATCCTCTAGTGAGGTGAGGAGCTTGATTTTGTCTACTTTCTTTTGGGGTCCATAAACATTTGTGATCATGTATATCTCCTGATCACCTATAGGCTGACAATCCAAAGAAAGATAGTTCTTGGATGCTTTAGCATCCACGATTCCAAATTTTTGTGGATCCCAGATTGTGAGAATCCCCCCACCAAGTTTTTTTCCTTAACCTCTAGATATTCATACTTGATTAACCACTTATTGCGAATATTTTCCTTGTCTTATCCATTGAACGTTTCATGTCCTTAATAAACACCATATCTGGTTTTTCTTCTTTCATTCTGTTACTAAGATTTCTTTGTTTTCTTCTATTTCCTATGCCTCTAATATTTTAGGTTGTGAGCTTCATTAAGAACGTTTGTAAAGGAATAATTGGTTAGATCTTTCATCTTACCTAAGTTAATCAGTATTTTCCCACATTCATGTAGCAACTCATTCTGTTTTTTCCTTCCTCCTTTCCTTCCTAAGCTCTTTGGAGATTGTGCCTACGAGTTCTCCATCATTTTGACCCCACATGGTTCCTAGCTTTCATGATTTCTTTTGAATCCAACTCCCTTTGATTGCGACCTCCATATAAAGGGTTGTTGTACTTTGTAATAATCCTCTTTCGCCAAGGAGTCCACTCCTATGCTCTTTCCTTGTTCCAGAAATTTCTCTAGATTTAGGTTTTCCTTGTCTAGAATCTCCTGTAGTTCATGGTCCTTCATTCGTGCTTCACTTGGAGTCACCTCATGGTCACTATTGATTTCCATGTAGCTTCATAGATTTTTCTTTCATAGGTTGGTTACTATGATATCCTCCATGACAACATCCTCATCCTGCTCTTTGGTTATATTTTCCATGTCCTCGACTGTATCCTTGTTCCTCTCTTCTTCCTCCAGGACCTTGAAATTGTTGTGTCTTGTATTTATGTCCTCATTTATCATTTTATGTGGACATTTACCCCCTTTCCCTTTACCCCCAGCCTTGATGAAACCCTCTTGATCTCTATCCACAATAGTTTTCCCACTACCTTCCATATTGCTTGTTGGGCAATCTTTGAAAATATGCCCATGTTCATGGCATTTGATGCACCTAAAAGGGATGTGTTCATAGTCCATAGTCTGTACCCATTCTTCATCATACACTTATAAAATTACCGCTTCCGGGAGTTCTCTAGATAAGTCCATTTCCACACATATTCCGACGAAAGAGGCATATTTTCCTTTTAGAGTTTCCCCTGGGATCTTTAGAGAATGACCCAGCTTTTTACCTAATGTTTTCAAAGATTCTGGTAGCCAATAATCTAGAGGAAGGGAGTAGAGTCTGATCCAAACCAGTACTAAAGAAAATTTTTCCCATTTCGGGACAAAGTTCATCATCCATGGCCGCATGTAGAGTCCTGCCACATCATAGAAGTATGGCTCCCATTAGAACACTCTATCTCTGTCCTCTAGGCTTGTGAATACTACTGTGAAGAAGCCCCTATAACCCAAATGAAGATGTATTTGCCCCTTTGGCTTCCAAAGACTCCTAATCCAGACATGTAACGCCCTCTTCGTCGACCATAGCCCCATGAACTTACATATGATTGCATGTTCCACCATATGATCCCTATGTGCTTATATCGTTAGATCGCTCAATATGACCCAAGGAATAATGCTCGATTTTAGTTTGTAGACCCCAGTTGTCCTTGTGGTAGTTAGTTTTTCACTGCTTCCTCCATTCTCCTTTTATTTACTTGTTTCCTATTGCTCTCCTTCCTGATCCTAAAGTTTGGTTCTCCCAAGTGTTCCCTTGCTTCTTGCCTCTAATACCTTCTCCAAAGGTTTTTTGAAGTGCTTCTTTCCTTCTTCCTTACTTGCTTCTATAGCTGCTTGACTGTAGGAGGGAGCAGCACTCCCCCGTTCGTGTCCCGCCATGGTACCCTAAGACAAAACCCTAGCTCATGTTGCAGTCCGTTTTCGTATATCGAGTGATTTCATCCCCTCGTATTGCAGGTATTCTTATTCTGTCATCTTCTCGAAGATTTTGAATTCTGCAATAAAACTTGAATTTTTGAATCCAATTGTCTAACTTTTGTGCATTCACCTCAGCATTGTAGATGGGAAGTTCAAACTTAATATGCAATTTGAGAAAGGGAGTTTTTTCTTCTAGGGTTTTTGATTAAGTATGAATTTTTTTCATGGTGGAAGTGGAAGATGATGTTGTTTGAGATGATGAGGATGATGCGGAGGATGATGAATATGGTGGAGATGGAGAAGGATTTCCCCCGTTACCCTTTGAATCCTTATTTTAATCTTTTTTTATATTTTGAGCTTCCCTCTCCATGTGGGGGCTTAGAACACTCTCCAACCATTCTATTATTCCTCTCTTCAGAGACGACTCTAACCATGTCAGTTAATTCATAGAAATATTTCTTGAATGCTTCCTCTTCTAAAACACCTTCAGTATCTCTCACTCCAGAAATGATGGCTTTGGATTCAAGCTCAACTTTTGGTACTGCTTATACCTCCTCAATATCAATTGAAGGTAAAACTTAAGGTGTAGAAATTTCACCTGTAGAACAAACCAATATATGCAATGTCCTAAAACGTAATGCTTGTTCTACTTCTACAAAACATTAAGTGGAAGGATAATCGAATTCATGAGCAACATCAAGTAGAGACATGCATAACTGATTAAGAGAAATAATCACACATAACACAAGATATATCCAGGGGAAAGCACCAGCATAAAACCCCAACCATGTATTATCAATCAAGTGGAAATCCTCTTCACAATACAAAAAGAATTAGCTCTCAAGCTATTCAGTTCTCAATGAACTATGAAGATATGAAGATATGTCACATGAACCAACCAAGCCCTATTTATATAGGCTTTACCTATGGTCCTTGCGTAGTTTTCTTACGAAATAATAACAAAAGAATATGTTGCTAATTCCAAACATACAAAAATAAACAATGGTCCAACTACGCAATCCTTGAGGACACTAGTTCCTCAACCATGCAAAAACTACTTACTATACATAGTCAAGCATCTGATAGTATATTGTCCCACATCTGATCTCAATTAGGTCTCTGACAGAACTGACATGCAATAGCTATCCATGAGTGAATTCTCAATTATCTAAAATAATAGTTGTCGCATGCATGCAAGCATCAACAAACTATTTTTTAGATTATTTTAATAACTTGTTAAAATAATCTAATTGACTAGTGAGAACCAAGTCAATTGATTCTCTGATTATAGAACTCGTACTCTTTCCCTCAATTAGTGGAGGAAATTAAGGATAAATTTCTCAATCAGTGGGACAACTCATGTGCGTGCTCACAAAGACTTCAAATTCAAATTTCCTTAACTAATTAACTCAATTGAATTAATTAATTAATATTTCCAACTGCTGTTAAGACAAAAATTAATTTTACTTCCTATAGATAGCCTAGGGACTGCTATAAATAGGAAGGGACCCAGAAATGCTATTTTTAGAACTTTTAATTTTAGTAGTTTCACCTTTCACCCAATGTGGCCAATGACCTCACTCGCCAAACTGCTATTTTTAGACATGCTATTTTCAGACATTCTAAATTTAACATTTCTTGCTGCACATTTTTCAACATAAGGTGCTTCATGTGAAACTAGGATTGAAACTTTTGGTGGATATTTTGGCCTTGTGGTTCTCCTTCCTCTGGGTATTACCTCAGGATTTGAAACCAAAAAGTTTCCCTTCTCCTCTATGTAACTTTAACCTTGTAAGAATCACAAATTTTCAACCATTAAAACCCTACTTGTACAAAACTCAAGCAATCAAGAAAATAACCTTTGCTCTGATACCAACTTGATTTGTTGTTGAATGTTAGTTTTGTTGTGATAATTTCAACTTGAGAATTAAAACAATTTCTTATCATTTGCTTCATGTGCATAGGTTTCCTTTATGGTGCTTTTGAATGAACAAGTAAATTTAGTCAAGTTTTATGTCAAATTCATCAGAAAAATAGCATGAAATTAAAGTGTTGAACAACAACAAACAAATGGACAAAAAATCATAAAAATGAACTCTTAACATAGTGTTTTCATGAAGGAGTTCACCCCTCCTAGAATACATCTCCTTGGTCTAGATTCCATGGCTCCGGCCTTTGTATTAGCTCAAAATGGAAAAAGTGTTGTTTATAATGCTTTACTGCTCCTCAAACCTGCTTCAATTTGCTCAAAACATCATAATCATGTATGAATGCCTTCTCCTTATCCCAATTTGGTCGAAAATTGAAAACATTATGACAAAAATAGTTTCTCCAAGTAAAACTCCACTAAAAGTAGAGGAACTCTAATTAATCCCATTAATTTTGGAGAAAATTCTGAATTTTTCGAACCGCCAGAAGTTCCGCCAAGCTAGCTGCGCATTAATTAGGTGATAAGTGAAGATTAATTACAGGTTAAACTTGATTAGCGCATTAAGCATAGTTTTTGGTTAACCATTAACATTTAGGCTCCAGTCTTTAAGCTAGTGTTCACATGGGAGGGGGCTAGCCCACGGGTTTTCTCCCTCTTTCCCCCACTACTACGGTTAAACATAATATATACAAACTCAAACTGTTACATGTTAAGACTCATGGTGGTAGTGTAGTGGTAAGTTGTGGAATTTGTTTGAGCGAGCTCGCGGTTTTGACTTTGCTGAACTGTCCATAAATTTTTCTACTGCACACTGATAGATGCCCAACCTCTGGGGAGGGACACGTGGCTACTTTCGGGCTTGCCACATGTTTCCTCCTTACTGGTCCATCCTCTAACCAATGAGAAAACAACAACTCACCAAATCATAAACCAACCACAACATGCCACTTGGTGAAACTCCATTAGTTGGTGACCAACCCATTGACCTACATAGTCACCTACCATGTCAATAGTACAGACTGCTAACTATGTAGTGACTGTAGCTTTTTTTTTAATTTCACTATTTGGCAAAGTGGACATAACACAATATCTTCCTCATACGAGCTTCGTTTTGAGTGAAACAAGTTGCATTGGGATCATATCACCAAGACAGACGTGATCTTTAGGTTTTGAGTGATTCTGAGTGCTTTGATTTTTGAGCTAAATACTGAGCACCTGATCAGTAACTTCACATTTTCATATTGGATGAACATGTACATTGTATGACATTTTTTAAATTTAGTTGAAAAACCATACTAATCAATTTATGTCAATTAATAATGAATGTATAAAATCAATCTAAGACTACTAAATTAGTAGTTTATGTTGATTAATGATGATGACAAATAAAATGAATATACGACTACATTTTTTTCTTGTAATAGTTGTTAATAAAAGTAAATGAAATGACTATAAACTACTAAATTAGTGACTTATATAATAAATATGAAACTACCAAAAAAATATAAATGACTACTGCAAATGATAAATTTGTGATTACAAATGATGAATAATTTTTTCATATCTACGATTATTAGTAGCTAATTTACTGTATCTTATAAGACGACCAAAATTTAGTCATATTACTTTAGTCATTAATGGGTTTCAAGCAATGACCAAAGGTTTTATATATATGACTATTAGTAGCTAATTTACAGTATCTTATAACACGACCAACATTTTGGTCATATTTCTTTAGTCATTAATTAGTTTTCTTGGGTGATCATTTAGTAATATATTTTGTTGTATATTTGGTTATTAATTATGGCCATTAATGGATATATCAATGACTAAATTAATGGCCAAATTTATGACTAAATATACTAGTAGATAATAAAATTGAGACAACCAATTAATGACTAAGCTAAAAACAACTAAAAATTGCTCACGTTATCAGATATTATAACTTAGTTATTATTGGTCATCAACTGAAAAATAATCGTTTATATGCAAATTTTAGTCTTTTTCTAATAACTAATTAGCCATTTTGTACTAGTGGGTGTCAGAAATTCTTCATGAGATAACTTGATTAATCATTAACAATATCCTCGCCATATGTAAATAGAGCATTGAGACCATAGGGGAATTTATTTAGGGTTGCGGGGTAAGGGGATACCATAAGTAGGAATTATGGAGTGGTATTTACCTATTAGAAACACAATAAAAGAAAAAGAAAAAAATATTATTGGTATAAAAGCGAGTTATTACAATAGGAGAAGCCCCAAATCCTCCATCATTGTTAGCACCCAAGGGTGACAGAATTTAGCGTCTTGGAAACAAAAATTAAGCAAAACTAATTTGTGAGGACCAAGAGGAAAACATAATACCAATATTAGCTCTTGCGCACCTGAGGTCAAGTTGCTAAATGCTTTAACGAGCCACAAAGTCGAAACTTCAAAATTTCACACGTAGAGGTAGAACGTGCCTACCTATGACCATAACATGTCTACTATATAACTATGGCAGGATACTATATTTCCAATGCAATAGTATAAAACTAAGAAAAATAATATCACTGTAAATAACTGAAACAAGAATATACCTAGTTGAAAGCGGCATTGAATCCCTTTTCCACTTGAGCTTGAATGGGAAAAAGGAAATTTGAAAGTCAGGAACATGGAAACACAGGAGAAAATAATTTGAACTTACAAGAAATTCATATGCGTTGACGAGTAGTGCTCCACTGCACACCAAAAATCCAAATGAAAAATAAACCAAAAAATTTAAAAGGGAAATATTATTAGGGTTGGGATAAAAATAATGAGAATAGTTTGAGCACCAAAGGTGCATCACCTCCATTCAAAAATCCTAGTACATATGCCATGTGATATTCCCATGGGACAAGTTTCTCATTGCACCAAGTAGATTGTGCCTTAATACAGGTGTTGGCCGGATAAATCATTCTTGCGGACAAGACCAATCTCCCTAGTATCGAATGATATCTAGCAACAAAGAGCATAAGAAAATCTAATTTTCTCTAAACATGTTTCAATTCATAAATGAACACTAAGAGGTGTAACAGGCCCTACCTCGGTCCAATGCTTGTTTGTAGCAGTTTTATCCCAACAGCTCCAATCAGTTCCTTTTTAGTAACCTGCATACACAAACAAACACATATCAAAGCATACCTGCGTATAATAAAACATGTTCATTATGAAGATCAAGGAGCTCATAAAATAAACCATTAGAGACATTTCATTGAGAAAAACAAATTTGATTGTATTAACTTTATGAATAAAAGAACCTTACAACCTTTGCCTTGATGTTGCATAAGTTCTTTGCAGGGTCCAGCAGGAGTCTCCTCTACTTTGACAAGCCTCACTCACTTCCCAAATGACATGAAAGGTATGTGATTTCTCCTCTCACAAGCTGAAAAAGGAAGTCTACTTTCCAGTAGCATCTACCCTCAAGAATCTTCAGCTTTCAACCTCCCCTACAACCAGCCCAATGCATGAATTTATAGTGCAAATGGAGGAAGTTGCAGGTCCAACATTGAAGGGATAAGTTCCTCCATCAATGGGATAAGCACCTCATATCATGGAGTTAGCTCCCTTAGTTATGGAATCGAGGAATCAAGGTGGAGCGGACTTTCCAGGGCAATATTCCTTCTAGAAGTGTCTAGAAGTGACCCAAGATGAGTTTTTAAGAATGAACTCATGCCTTTTCAACTTTTACAGGGGTTCACACCCATTACTCAATAGATAGAGCGGTCAGGTTCGCACGAAACATGACCATTGGGTGCAGCACCGCAGGCAATGCTAGGAAAAAGTGTGAAACCAGGATTTGAGATATTTTTAAGGTTTTTCTCCCATTTTCAATGCTTGACATGAAGAGTTGAGGCTCAAGACTTGCAAAGGAGGTATGTATGAGTGTTGATGGACTCACACACTGTAGAAAGTCATGGTGACAATTTTTTGTGTAAGAATAGGGGAAACACACAAAATTTAATCCCACATGATTGTCAAAGTTAAGCAGCATTTCAAAGAGCCAAGAGAACTAGGAAGGATACAAAGTGTGAACTATACATTATATTAAACCATCTTATCTAGGTCATATGCACCTGTGAAATTTAATAAGGAACTTTCATATTGTTATAGTTCAAAAGTGGACATTATTATTGACCCCATAAGGAATATTTTAATTAACAAAGAACAATGCATAGGTACATATTGAACATAAATGCCAAAAATGAATCACTAATAATGAATGATTAATAATTAGTAATACATTGCTCTGAGAGGAGTTATCCATCCTAGAATGGAAAAGATGTTGCAATCTCATGTCTTCTCCTATTAAACATTATTACTTAATCAAATTATAATAAAAATAAAATTAAAATTAACTTAAATTTATAATTAAATAAAATTAAGGTAATGTAGTTAATTTATGTTCATAGTTTTAATTGTAACCTATGTAAAGGCAAACAATTTCATACAATGTTTTTTTTTTTTTTTTAAAGTTGGAGCGTGAACTTTAATTCAATGTGTACTCATCAACATGTTTATATCGATGGATATATTTTTCGAAAAAAATTGAAAATTAATTATTTTTAGAGTTTCATTTTATGTAAAATGTATATGTAATGTTCCATTTTGTAAGGTTGGTAGGACTACATCTTCATCATGTCAAACTTCTCACCGAAATGGAGGATAGGACAAGATTTGAACCCACTTCTAGTTCAGTGAGACTTCATTTCCACTACTATCACCGATTAAACCACCCCAAGCGATCATGATGCAAATTAAATTTAAAAAATAAGAGAGTTTTTTTTTTTTTTTTTTTATCTTTATTCTTTTATACTTATTGAAGGCATATGATTTTACCATTTTAAAACATTTTGTTAATTTGAGTATGGACTTTACTTCAATACTGTCTACCACTTGTCTATAATATATTTTGTTGAAAAAAATGAAAATTATTATTTTCACTATATATATATATATATATTATATTAAATATAAAAATGTTTGATTTTTTTAAGTATAGTAAATACAAGTGCACTATTGGTATGTATGTCATGAAACTATAAAATAGATTGATTATATAGTATATATACAATGAAATTGGGATCGATTAATAAAGTTGGATGATGAGTAATGTAATATTCGAATTCTCTTTCTTGAATTGAATTTTTTTTTTAACTTTTTATATAACCTCTTTTATTGTTTAATTTATTTGTAAATAGACCTTTTTTTATCCCTTTATAATTTCAATTTGAATCTTATTTAAACTTGGATTTAAATTTATGACATTTAATAAAGGAAAAAGTTAAATATATATTAAATTCTTATTTATATTTTTTTTTTAAATAGTTTTATTTAAACTTCAAATATATATATATAACTATTTAATAATAATTAAATATTCATATTTATTGAAAGCGGAAATAAAATTTAAAATAATAACTAATGTATATTCCAAAATTATGTATGATAATATTTTCATTTTATTGAATTATTTATTTATTTATTTGTAATATAAGATTAATTTTATTTATTTATTTATTTACTAATTTTTGTTATGTAAGATTAAATATATTAATGGAAACATAATCTACAGTGAGGCTTGACCTCAGCGGGTATAGGACATCCATATGACCAGTTTAAACAGCAAAACTAAAACGTGATTGCCCCAGGTGGGGAAACCAGTCCGAAGATGAGTTAAAGATAAGTTTATTCTGCCCACACAGCGGCTACATCTCCAAAACTCAAAATTCACAGTCATAGTGAATTTCAAAATTAAAAGCCAAAATTAACCACATTAAAAAGATAAAAAACTCAAAAGACCGAGTTGGACATGTGACCTATTTGCATGCAAAAGCTAGGTGTCTTAGGACGATGGCTTCTCTTCCACAATCGAACACTCCTGAATTAGTATCCTCTGCTTGCCTACCACCCATAGTGTCGTGTGGCTCTCTAGCTTCCTCTTGAATGCCTTTGGCTTTGCTGATGATCTTGCCACCCGACGCCTTCGATCTGCTCATGGTCAACGGATCCTTGGCTTCCTGCTAATAGCTTGTGCTCAACGCCCTTTGAACAGTGTTGTGAAGTGGAAGAAGTAGCTTCTTCGTTGGGCTGTGGTCTGGTTCAATGCGCATGCCAGCTTCCTCCCTGAAATCCACCGAGATGGTGGCAATGACTACAGGTTTTTCCATGGAGCAAAGGAAATGAAATTGAGTGGAATGGGTGGTAGCATTTAGAAAGGGTGTTTGGGTGGCCTTATCAATTCGAAGAGTTTCACACGGACAAGCTCGATCTCTTTCTCTATGGGTAGCTAGGTGACTGCCATGGAAGCAGGAAGAGGAAGCGCTAGGGGGCGGGGAGGCCGAAGGAGAAGTCAAAGTAGAGGGAAGTGGTGAAGGGGGTGGATGGCACTTCCACAGCTACCACCATGCCTACTTCTCATGTGGTGATGACGACAAGCCATATTGCTCTGAGTGGGGTGTTGTAGCGAAGAGTGAGTCGAGATGGCATGGAGTAGGCTGAGAGCAGTAGAGGTAAAACTATAAATGACAGGGTGATTCAAATTAGGGACAAAGGGAGGGGCCGAGGCATCAAATTGCAAGGTGCAACGAATAGAATGGGATAATTAAAGACCATTTCCCAAGTCAACGTAGCAGAGAATCCTGCAATGCCTCCTAGTAGCGGTGAGAGAGCTAGGCTCTGCTGTAGCAGGGTGGCAAGAGTAATTCAGAGGTAGAATGGAGGTCTGCTGAGGGCTTGGAGCCATGATTTTAAGCTTACTGGGGAGGTCTCGATCCACGCAGTGGACTAATGATGCCATCCGAGAGGGAGAGGCGTGCCTTAAATTTAAACAAGTGAGAGCACGGATGACCATGTGGCTCGACCACCTACGTGGCCAGCATCGTATCCGCATTAACTTCTCATCAACCACCCACATCCGGGGTTAATTTTGTAAAAAATAGATGTTTGAATTTTATGAAATTAAAATTATAATAAAAAAAAGTTAAATTAAATTCTTTTATATTTTTCCAAATTAATTTTTATTTAATTTTATAATATATATTCCCGTTAAAATAAATTGTAATAATATATATTAAATTTATTATATATAAATATATATATATTTTAAACTAAATGATATGGATTAAAGTATCAAACCTCTTTAGATTCAAATCTCTTCGAAACTTTAGTCCCTTTGGTTACCTTATATGGATGTGAGGTTTGGGGTTGTAACATCTCTAGAGAATCTTGGAGAAAGATTGAGCAAATTTAGAAGCGTTTTATAACGTATAACCTCAAAATTAAAAGCAACACACCCTATCCTATTCTCCTTATAGAAGTGGATCTTTCCCCTATCAAGAGCCTAGCTATGACTAGGTTTCTGTTGTACAAGCACAAACTCAATAACATAGGAGACCATAGACTTCCTAAGCTAGCTTTAAATTCTAGCCAAAACCACCTAATGCTCAAATAAAGTTGGTATAAAGACACCTGGGCTTGGTTAAACCACTGGGAGATTTACAAGAATGTTGCACTGCAAAACATTAATAACATTAAAAATATTGTTACTTCTAAGTTCATAGAAAAATCTGGTGTGAGAATGATTTAGCAACTAAAAGAAAATTAAGATATCATAAAGAGGTCATCAACTCCATCATAGAAGATCGAAAATATCTCTATGTTTTAACTAGCTCAAATAAGAAAATTAATATATCCAAGATTAGAACGAATTCTCGTGAGCTCCATAGTGAAATGGGTCACTGGGCAGTTCCTAAAACTCCATGGATGGAAAGGTTCCGCCATCTATATGAGAATACGAACATCAAGGAGGAAAATCACTTCCTCTTAGAGTGCCCCGCGTACAACCACATTAGATCTCAGTTTCAAAATCTTTGTTGCAACACTAACCTTCCTAGCCTTTCTACGTTGTCAAAATTACAATGAGCTCGGGAGGCTTCTCTCCAAGCTTTTTGAGCATAGGAATAAAATCTTAAATCAAACTAAATAATTCGTTTCTTTAGGTCTGATAGACCAAAACTTGATCTCAATGGACGTTAACTATCATCATCATCATCAAAATAATTATTTTTTGCTATTTTGTTTAAAAATATATCTACACTATTTTAGTTGGTGCAGAAAAGTTTATAACAACCGTATAGTGAATCGTATATGACTAATTTAGTTGTTCACAAAAGTTTGTAACAACCGTATCATGAATCGTATATTAATTAAGGAGTATTTTAAGGAGTATTTCTTAAAACCCCATGGATAGCATGGAAGGAAATGTTTCATTGACAGTGCACATAAATAAGCAGTTGTCTATAATGGAATTTTTTGGAAGCTTTTTGGTGAGATTTTCTCGTCGAAATCCGGTAGCAATTTATTGGAATCGCAAGTTTGATAGCTAGTTTCTGCACAATCAAAACGTCTCAGGGGTTTTCAGGGTGCTGAATCCAAATATGCAGTTAAAAAACCATTTTAACTACAACAAATCAAGATTTAACCTCAATTTCTTCCACCAGATTCCGTCACCGGCAT